>JAHPZR010040176.1:17500-40000 GCA_019787425.1 Platygyra sinensis | reverse complement strand
CTGCTCATCTCTGTCACCGGAGGCGCAAAGAATTTTGTGCTTCACCCAAAGCTAAAGCAAGTGTTGAGAAAAGGTCTTCTTAAGGTAAAGAGTTGATTTGCGCTGAAACTGTGTTATCTTACAGTCAAACAGTTACAGGAAAAGGAAGTATTATTTAATAGTACAAGGTTGACGTCTCAGAACTCATGTTTCTACTTCATTACTTGTTTTTTTCTAGCTTATGGCAGTGGCAATTCATGTTTGCACATGATTTCTTTTACATTTTGACTTCAATCAAGCCGCGCTTATGCTTTTTTGCGTTTAATTGTGGAAACATCTTAGAATATAGATCCCCTCTGCACAGCAACTGATTGACATCATTCCTGTTAGTTCTGCGAAAGCGTTCCAGGCGTCAACTAACGTGAAATGAGGCTGATTGAGTCATGCAACAGCTGCGAGTATGTAACGAGTATGTAACGTCACGAACTCTAAATCATGTTTCATGTGAAGAGGAATTCATTCATTTGTTCACTGTCGCCTTTCGTTATTTTGCGTATTAAAACGATACAGGCATTGTATCTTGTATGTTTAATGTGCAAATTTTTAATAAATTCTCTCCAAGAAAGCCAAAAAACCAATTTTATCGAAATACTCACCCTGCACCTTATATTCACAGGCTGCGGAAACTACAGGGGCCTGGATCATAACTGGCGGCACAAACACGGGTGTCATGCGACATGTGGGTGAGGCTGTGCGAGGTCACACAGTCATGTCACGTGGTGCTCAACTCAAGGACAATGCTCAACAGGTTCATTTGATTGGCATAGCGACCTGGGGAATCGTGGATCATAGAAAATATCTTGTCGCCAATCAGGTGAAGTCATAATAAGTCAGCCAAGTAAGAGACGGGAAAATATTTGGAGAAAAAGGATTGAAAATTTGAGTTTTCAGTAAAATACACCGTACTTCCCTTTATGAAGTGCGCCTGCAGGGAATCAAGGTAGTAGTATTCATCAGCTTGCAAAGACGGCACACTGATCCCAACGGCGGATATGACCAAAATGAAATAAATAATAAATAAATAATAGTAATACAATAATAATCATAATAACTGTATATACAAGCACTGAGATTCATGGCTGTGCTATAGGTAGTCCAGTTATCCCAACCTCTGCATGGAAGTGATTGAAGAACTAGCTATAAGTACCTCATCAGTCCCACCAAAGGTCTGGAAACGTTATGTTGACGCCGACAGTTTCGTAACTACCAAGCATAAGCGTACGGGGCGAGGGGGCTGCAAAATTTTGGGTAACCCAGATTTTTTGGGCAGCAAGAGAAATTTGGGCAAAGCCGACTTTTAAAGATGTTTTCAAGCTTTTTTTTGAATAGATAGTTATTTTCTATTTTTATCTGAAGTCGGCATTGTAAAGCCAGTTAAAGACACACGAGACAGCGGTTGCCTGGGCATTAATAAAAGGGGATCATAAGTTGTTATACATATTTCTATTTTTTTTTGTTTTGTTTTGGGGGGCAGTGTACTGTACAGCACTGCATTAGCTGATGTTGTAAATTAATTAGAATCAATTTCGGCATAGCATTCTAGAATCGTATCGTAAATTATCGACTGGTGTCTGGAGACTCTCAGAAGACCTGAGTCAAGTGCTAGGCTACCACTTCTCGTGTGAATTTAAGTGGGTGAAGCCAGTGAAATTCACGCCCGTAGTTTCCTAAAAAGTACGCGACAGTGGAAGCAAATACGCATCTTGCATGCGTTTTCTTGTAGAACTCTCCTTGTACCATATTAGACATGTCAAATCCAGCTGCGCCACAGAACGAAAGCGGGGCTATTGCCATCGCGTTAAATGCTCCGTAATCGACGGCGATATTCTGGAAGCCGAGCAGAAAATGTACGCGAGTTTTCGTCGCGTGCGCAGACTGTTTCAGAGTATTCTAAGGTGGTGCATATCCTTGCAGTGATACCTGCTACATCGTGTTCAGCAGAGCGATCATTCAGTGCGTTGCGCCGATTGAAAACGTACGTCCGCAGCACCATGGGGCAACATCGTATCAGCAACAGTGCTCTTATTAACATTGAAAGGGCATGTGCCAACTCTGTAGTCAACAATGGCATGGATGGTATCATTGATATCTTCGGTCGTCGAAATGGAAGAGGCAGCTATTTCTTTTAAGTTTTAAAGTGTTTTTTGAGCTCGTATGATAGATTCATATGATATTTAAGAATATTTTCACTTCATATGTAGGCCCATTGTTAGTGCATCGTATGACCCTCGTTTCCTTCCGACTGTTTCGTAAAAATTAGGGCGACTTGGAAGAATTTTTTGCCTATGCTACCAAGAAGGACACAGTCTCTCCCTTTCACAATGCTCTAAACGCCTCCGATCCCAAAATTTCTTTCACTAATGAACTTGAAAACAATGGTCAAATTGCCGTCTTGGACACCTTGGTTTCAAGAAGAAACAGTGTTGCTGTCATTGATGTTTATCGCGAAAGCCAACCCACACTGACAGATACTTTGATTTCTCTTCTCATCATGATATAAAGCACAAAATCAGCACGGCCTCGACCCTTTTGTTTCGGGCATCTAGCCTCCCTAATAGCAACCATGAAGGAAAAACTCGGGAAACCAACCACGACAGAGTCCGCGTTAGAAGCTAATGGCTACCCATCGGCTGTTATTTCTAACATTCTTAATAAGAAGCCACCCTCACCTACAGTTCCCCCACCAAAAGAACTGGTTTCTATGTTTTTCAAATGGGTTGAGCCATCTGATACTTACAAGGGTTTTGCATGCCTCCCCTACATCAGCAGCCTAACTGAGCCTCTCACGAGATTACTCCGTAATAACGAAATCCGCGTTGTCAACAAACCATTCAAAACCCTTCAAAAAGAATTGCCGTCTCCGAAGTTCAGGCAACCTTCAGATCTCCAATGTAATGTTGTTTATAAAATCCCATGCAAAGGCTGTCCTTGGAAAGATGCTTCCAAACCCGAAAAAAAGAACGTAAACGAAATTTGAAGAACTATTCAAAGGGCTCAAATGTTTGATAACGCTTGTGTTATTGACAAAGGCAATTACCGCGTTCGGAAAACACTAGAATCCTGGCACACAGCAAAAACTGTCGACGCGGAAAATGGAGTATTGCCAAGGCAATACTCCATTTTATTGTAATTAGACCTTATTTACATTTTATTTTTCACCACCTTTTTAACAATTCTTTTTGTATTCTACTTTTATAAAAGTTTTTCGCACCCCTTTTTGTATATATTCCGTTTGCGCGCTTACATTTTTCATTCGTTAAAGGCTATATAACAATTATTCCATGAGCCCGCGTTGGATATGAAGTGATAAAATAACCAACGAGCGCGTAGCGCGAGTTGGTTATAATCACTTCATATCCAACAAGGGCGAATGGAATAATTGTTTTAGTAAATTCTCAAACCGGGTTTTGCCGCCGATTTTTATTTCCACAATTTTACAAAGCGAAAAATTTTAAACTTAGCGCACTATTTTCCATATGACGTAAAACTCCGACTATTGGCTCATAGTCGGAGTTTTTTAGCCAATCAAAAAGCTAGAAATGCGATAGTCGGAGCTGAGAATTTACTAAAGACCGATAGCCGAAAGCTTATGTTTTTAACCTTACGTTTTTACTCTTTAGACAAAATTGCCCTATATTTCGGTTTGCAATAGAAACCTTCCTCAGGGACTGAGTGAAAAAAAGTATGTGAAAAGAAAACCGTTACAAATAGCAATACGTGACCGAAATATAGGGCAATTTTGTTTAAAATAATTTAGTCCGTTATTCCGTTTTATTTAATTTTGGTCATATCCGCCGTTGTGATCAGTGTGCCGTCTGTATTTTGTATTCTAAAATTTCTACTGATCCAGGTCTACTAAAGATCCGGCACTCTGATAGGTTTGCTTTAATTCCATTCATCTACTTGGACTGGATATTTGTTTTGATGTAGAACTACCATGATTGCCTGCATGCGCTTCTCATAGAGGCATTTCGCAATTAATAGGGTGGGAACCTTTGACGTTTGTGGTCTGCAGACTTGGTAAAATATATGTATACTTGGATGTGTGATTGCGTTTGCCATATAGCTTAAAATTGAACGTGTCAGAAAAGAACTGATTTAAAATAGTCGCGTATCACGCTTTTTTAACTTACTTAGCTGTAGAAACGATGTTGACAATCAATGGCTAATTTCATAGTTGTGTTTCTATCAGGAAGTGGTGCCATACCATATGACCTCCAGCATGCTGTCACAAGGGGCATGTCTGGATAACAATCACACTCATTTCATCCTGGTGGATGATGGGACGATCAACAAATATGGAGGAGAGATCTCATTTCGCGCGAGTCTTGAGAACTGTATCTCGCGAAAAAAGATGGAGAAATCTTGTGGTAAGATTCACTTAACCTTACACTGAAGGCAATTCATAATTCATGTTGTTTGTTATGTGGTGTGTTAATTTATCTTGCGCTTTTTCGTAAAGTGAAGAAAGATGTTGATTTGAGTTAGAGTGTGTTGAATAATTTTAGTCTCCACAAACGTAACGAGAGATCGAGACGCTAAAAATGTTCTTTCTGATGTTCTTTCTATGACTGTTGGCTTATCAGAGCGAACCCATGGCGTACCTGTGGTGCTGCTTGTACTTGAAGGAGGACCCAACACCATTCGCACAGTTCTGGAGTCTGTAACCAGGAATCCTGCTGTTCCGGTTGTTGTTGCAGAAGGCAGTGGTCGCGCAGCTGACATCTTGGCATATGCGCATCGCTTCATTTCTCAAAGTAGCTGGTAAGCATTGTCGTCCCCAGAGCCGACGGCGCCTGGGCACAAGAAAATAGTTGGCTCTGGATTTGGCTCTGGATACATGACTTGACTAGCTTAAGATCCTCTCTGATTACAACACAAATAGAACCAGCATTAACAGAGGAAATTAAAAATAGAAAAGAAAATCCTTACCCAAAGTGGCATTCATGTGTTTCGTTGTAGAGCATATCACTGAAGAATTCTGCCCTTTGAAGCCACTTTTAAAATTTGTAGGCGTTGATTTTAAATTATTTTGTTTGTGTCAGTTTTTCTAGAGTCCACCCCACCTGCCTTAATTTAAGGGCGTGGATGGTTATGATATATACTTAATCGCTGCAGTAAACTGGTTTTTCAATTTGCCTTTTTCTCTAGTGACCTTCAAGAAATGGTGGATGTCGTCGACCATCATCAACTATTTGTGAAAATCGAAAAAGCTTTCCCTGAGTGTGACGAAGAAGGATGTCTCAAGATTTACGAGAATGTACTGAGATGCGTCGGCAACAAGCAATATGTATGTTATATGTTGTTCATTGCTGCAATAAATTTTGTTTCTTCTCCTTTCTTCCACAATATTCGGATACCAATCTTATACGGTTTCTTAACGAGCAAAAAATAACAATAATACAACTTTGAGTGGGTTTTTTTTGTGCCTAACCTTTTCTCTTTTATCAGGCTCGTCTGTCTCAACACTTTGCAGCAGCATTTTTTCTGGATTCTCGACACAAAATTGAACAAAGGTTTCAATATAGTTGTGCTATAAACGCTGTCTCTTGATTTCGTTATTTAGATCACAGTTTTCAGTGTGAACGAAGAAGGAATGGACATCGACAGAGCAATTTTAAAAGCACTCTTGAACGGTATTAGTTTATACTGTTTTTACGTGAAGTAAAATTTATTTTATTTTCAAGTTAATCACAGTGTGCGTTCCGCACCGACATTAGAAACAGTAAATGAGGATCCCATCATAATATTTGTTATCTCAAGGTTAGACAGTGACTTGTGTATCGATACGAGCATTGTAGTTACCTCCATGAAAACGGCCTGCGCTTCGCAAAATATTTCCCTCAAACAAGCTATATTATTATTCATTCAAAATATTTCTCCGTTTCTGATTGGTTAAAACCACACGCATAATTCCCCGTAAACATCTGCTGTTGACCAAATATTGAATCAATGACGTCAAAAATGCACCCCGCTGCAAATTATTGAACCGATGACGTCAAAATGACGTCAAAAGTGCAGCCTGCTGAAGATTATTGAACCGTTGCCCGAGAAAACCTGGGGACAGTGTTGTGTTATATTTGGTGAGCGGAAAAACAGGGAGCGAAATGGAGAAACTTCTTCGAGAACTAGGAAATATTTTGAATTAATAATAAAGCAATTATTGAATTCGGCTTTCGTAGGTTATTAAGGATTCTGCAGATCTCGGAGGGTGTTATCCACAGAGGCCGAAGGCCGAGGTGGATAGCACCCTCCTGTATCTGCAGAATTCTTCATATCCCACTCAGCCTCATTCAATAATTGCTAATTATTTCACACATAAGGTTGTCTATCTGTCATCGATATTCTTCGGTTCGGCTAAGCCAAAACTTCAGTTGAGTATAACCACTGGAAGTCTTGCTTTATATTTCATGCTACATGCTAGTGCAACAACTATACAACTTTACAACTTTCCAAAGTTTAATTTATATTTTTTCAGACTTTTCGTCCGTCGGTTACCTCTCCATATTATTATATGCAAGTTGCTGAATAGCTTTTAACCATGTACGTAACCAAAGAAAGGGTCTGTCCTAATCAACCACCTGGGTTAACGTATAAAAAATTCGACTTGTGTTTCATTTAAAGCTTTTTTTTCTTGTTTCACAAAGGTCACAGTGCTTCTCCTTCACATCAACTCAGCCTCGCTTTGATATGGAATCGAGCTGACATCGCCAAATTCGAAATCTTCAAAGAAGATCGTAAATGGGAGGTTTGAACTAAGTGCTTTCCTTTCTTGTCAAATTTTGTTGCTCGTCAAATTTTGTTCCCTGCTTTTCGTTTCAAACTCTCTGTTCTTGTTTCCAAGTCAGTAGTGTTATTGTTTTTTGTTTTTAGATTTCGGCGCTGGAAAGTGCGATGTTTGAGGCGTTGGTAAAGGACCGTGTTAAGTTCGTGGATCTTCTGCTGGAGAACGGCGTCAGTATGTCGTCTTTCCTCACTGCTCGTCGTCTGGAAGAGCTTTACAGAGTTGTACGTTTATGTTATGTATACCATCAGTTCATTTTCATCTGTGTTAACAAATTTGTAACAGTAAAAAAGAATGAATAAAGATGATGTAATGATGGTTTTCAACAGAGAGCAAGAAAAAGCACCACGCTACGTCGTCTGTTTGGCGGCTGGAAGGTTAGTGAAGAGGAACATTCTTTTTCAGTTACCATGCCACCTCCTGAATAAGTGAATCAATGAATGAACAAAAAAATGTCTTCCGGGTCATAAATTGTCTTGGCTTTTCCATCTTAGGAGGGGCGCCTTTAATAGAGGCGGGAAAAAACTTTTAGGGGAAAAAAATCAGCTCTAGAGGGGAATGACTTGGAGAAAGGGACATAAAGACGTCCTACTTAGGATCCTAATGGTATTTATTTTTTTCCAGGAAGTCCATTCCTTCAAATTACAAAACTTGGCAAACATTACAGAGCGACTACTCGGGATCTCATTTGTTAACCACCACAAGGACTATGGATCAATTAAGAAAGTAAGTTACTAAAATGCACTTGATCTCGCCTGCAGTCTTTCAAAGTGAACAAACCGTTAATATACAATGATGTGAAAATTCTAAAATGTGATTGAGATGAACAGTGACTTGACAACGCGTCTCAAACTACGTGCAGAGTAGTAGACTATTTCATGAACACTCACAGTCAGCAAAAAGGAAACAAAAAAGAAACTGCCTTTGTAGAGAGATAACGTGTCAGCAAAATGACCAGTAATACAAATTGTGGTGTTCATGCTAAATTTGTCTTAATACAGGAAGGAAATAACTATGTCTTAAGCCGTGTCCTGTTGTTGTTATTCAGGGTATCGGAATGGCAAACATGAAAATGTTTATGTCAACTACAGATGACAGCTATTTTGGCGTTGGATTTAAGTTTCCTTATAATGAGCTTTTAATCTGGGCCGTGCTCTCCAATCTTCATAAAATGGCGCTCTATGTGTGGGAGCGCGGCGATGAGAACCTGGCCAAGGCCCTCGTGGCTGGTAAACTATTCAAGGCGCTGGCGGAAGAGATGGCCAAAGATGAACTCAAGGCTGATGTGTCAGAGGAACTTCAAGCTCATTCACTGTACGTAAAAATGTCACTTGGAGAAAAACAAATATAGTTCTTGAATGAATACGGTATTGTACTATTTGTTGGTCTTTTTCTCCGTAGTGAATTTCTTAACATTGCCTTGGGTTTATTGGATGAATGTCACCGCACAAATGAAGACATGGCGCAACAACTTTTAACATATAACCTAGATAACTGGGGAGACCAGTGCTGTCTGTCACTTGCTGTTGCTACGCGACACGAGGAGTTCGTGGCACACACGTGTTGTCAAACACTGCTAACAAAGATCTGGATGGGTGCCATGAAAATGGGTGAATGGGCTTCATTGAAGGTAAGAATCGACTATTACGATCGTCTGACTCGATTGGCACAAAAATGAGTCTCTCGTGACCACTTGTGCTAATGGAAAAGTCACTTATTAAGACTCAAGCGCTTTTTTCATGGAGTTCGTTTGATCACAGAAGCCCATGCTGACGATGCACGTGTTAGATGCCTGGCATCACATGTGTCTCTTTGAAGAGCATTTGGATGCTGTGGACGAAACTCGTGCTATTTTATGTGATTGTGTATCATACAAACTAGTCAACAACAGGAAACGCAACATGATAAAAACAAGTACTATTTGGAGTCTGAGGAATAGTGTTTAAATGCTTTTTAAAATTGGAAGTAAGTCTTGATTGCGGTCATCATGTCAGACACACTTTGTGTTGTCACTGTTCCCCTTGCAGACTGTCCTAGGCATCCTGGTTCCGCCCACAATTGCATCTAAGGAGTTCAAAACCAGGAAGGAACTGTGTCAAATGCCTGTCACATTCGAGGAGCACGAACTAGAGCAAACAAAGAGAGATGAGGAGGAGACTGGGAAAGAAGAAAAGCGCAACGGAAACACTGCTCATTTCACAAAAGGAGACTCGCAAATACATCTCAGGTAATCACAAATAATGCGGGATGTGATCGCACGTAATCTCTTCACTCTGGAAAATGTCGTTATGATTTTTGATCAGTTGAAAATTTTCCCTTGTAATTGCCGTTACTAACTCAGCTATAGAATTAAACGACATTTTAGGTGTACCGTAACAAGAAGTAGAAGTTTGTCACTGAACTTACGTAATTAAATGTAAACTCTGACAACCAAACTTACCTGCCGTAAACGTTTTTCAACCGCATTGAAAACACAGTGCAGTGGCGAATCGTATGGGCGAAAATACTTCGCGCCCAAAGGATCGAAACATTTTTTGTATCCCTCCTTAATCTAAGGCCCGACTGAGGGCCCAAAGAATTAGTGAAATTAGTGAAGTGTACTTTCGTAGACAAAAGGTTTTTTAATAGTCTTCTCTTTGAAAAAAATGGATGTATAAACTGTGTTCTGGTGTCCCCTTGGTGCTACTTCCGATGACTGCCTCGCTTGGTGGAAGACTCAACAAATGACAGTTTACTCTTGAGGCCGTGGTCAATTCTAGACTTGCGTGTTTATTATCATCCATTTACTGAACATACACAGTGAGTTTCAAATTTTGCGTCTCACAATGCCCGCCCTTTTTGTTGTCAAGGGAAGACAAACGTCCGTCTGAAGTCGAAATAAGATAATATGTTTTCCCGAATTGCGTGTATAGGTCTTTTAAAATGACTTGTTTTATTTGTTCAGGATCTTTGCACTTGAGCAGAAGTTTACCATCTTTTGACGCGTCACATTCCTCATACCCATGTGAACCAACTAACCACACGTTCTCGAACATGGTATCGTAAGGGGTTCGATTATTTGTATCTTCCACGTTTGGACAGACTATGGCAAAGCTGTCTCCAGCGTTCATCACCAGTGCCTTGTTTCCATTAACAAATTGCTGACCTTCTCGAGACCATACCACTCGTACCACCTCAGCATCAGCCACAATCAATACACCAATCATCAGTAATCCGCTTCGAATCCAAAACATTACCCCGATTAGTCTTTAATTGTGTTTTGTTTCTTCAATGGCTGTTTACTCGGCCCGTAAAAATAAAGAATCACTGTTGGGTTTAAATAATTCACGTCATCAAGACTACAGACGGTTGTTTCACACGTGACACGTTTGTTTTAGCTGGTAGCCAGTAAGTTTCAATCCAATAAGAAGACATGTTGTCACACAAGCTTTATTCCTCCTTTGTTCTGTTCACGGGTAATGTATATTCTGGTCCTACATTGCATTATCAAAAATATGACGTGCATTTAACCAACGTGTTTTTTGTATTAAAAGAAGATTTTTTCCTAGTAATGAAGACAGGGAACTGAGTTCGCCTGAGTAGCTCTGCTTGTCTCTTGAAACTAAACTGATTTGATCCGTCAAGTTTGATTCATTTTTCTCCTGTATATATATTCCATCCTCTGCCTAAAAAAAGCCGCGCAAAAATTCCTCTCTTCTTTCAGTAAAATGAAATCTTTTGACCCCGTCAAACCACCCCCACTTTAGCTAATATCGTATATTATATAAAGGATGTTCCCTTTGGCCATGTTGGAAGTACAACACAAGAACAACTTATTTTCCGAAGAAGAACATTTTAAGAATGTGTTTGAAAATCTCGTTGCATGTAATTAAAAGAACTACAGTGTGGAACGTAGAGAGTGATAATTAGGTACTAAATAATTTTGCTTTGATTGAGTCAGATTGAGTGTTCAGCTCAGGTTTCTTTTCTTGGATAAAGAGCATTTCGTAAATTAAGCATTTAAATTTCCCACGACATTTCTTAAGAATGGTAAATTGTTCCTGAAGATCTTTGTTCCTCTGATTCAGGGCTTCACGCAGGTGTTTTCCATTAGCAGAGTGCTTGTGTTCCTCAATGCGTTGAAAAAGGTGTCGGCGAGTATAACCAACATAATCCGCATCACACATATCACATTTGAATTTGTAGACAACGCATTTGTGGACGACAAATAGACCACTTTCGATATATTAAAATTCCGCATAGCAGCGAGCCTTAGAGGACTCAAACAGAGGAAATCAGTTGAATGTCCATGTTTATTTATTTCTTTTGTTCGTATCCTCTAGGCCTCACTATCAAGCTGAACTTTAATATATCGAAAGTGGCCTGTTTAAATGTGATCTGTGTGATGCGAATTATGTTGGTTATACTCGCCGACACCTGCAGATTTGATACAGATCAAATACAGCAGTTTATGTACCAATCACATTTGAGGAAATTGTAATTGTTATTATTAGTTCTGTATTGTGCGTATTTGTTGTCTGACTAGGTCAATATCACACAGCAAGTTCTGGTTAGTCATTCATAAAAAGAATGTTTAAGATTTTAACTTTTTCATCACCTTTCTTTACCTTGTTACTGTTGAGCTGGCTTGCCTTTATTCCGTTCAGTATTAAAATCTCTATGCCAAAGACCCCTTCAATTGATCATGAAACGGAAGGCTGTTTGATGAATTTCCTGGTAGTTGTTTCGGTTGTTGTTTTGCAGGTCATTTTCGTCTCACAGCCGTTCAGAAAGCACCGACTCTCTGAGTGTAAAGAAGAGATGCAGCCTGTTTGACAAGGAGGCTGAAAGCGCCAGGATTGATCTCAGTTTGGGGCAGAAGTTGTGCGAATTTTATCGTGCACCCATCACTAAATTCTGGGCAAATGTGGTGTGTATGTTACCTTAATTAGTCAGCAGCACGAAATTAGAAATAAATAAGGGATTTTGTCATTTTGAGTGACTTAACAGGTTTGCTGTGCAGGGTATGCTGTAGTAAGCGACGGTGTGTTAATTCAACTTGTTATTTTGGTTTTGATGGCAGATCGTCTACTTCACTTTCCTGATAGTATTCTGCTATGTGATATTAGTTCGTCTTCCTCCAACGCCTCCTCCCCATGAAATGATCCTCATCATTTTTGTGTTCACACTGTGTACGGAGGAGATCAGACAGGTTAGTGCGGATAACCCTGAAACGGTTATGTTTCCGTGTTCACAGATTTCTGTCGACTGTGTTTTCCCGTCTCGGTGATATGTTTTCTTTTTTCCTGACACCTCTGTAAAATTAATGTTTGGGAGAGTTTAAATTAAAATTAAATTGAATTGAACAAATTGTGAAACTGGTCACTAAACCATTAGCCATTGGAAATCGCACTATTCAGCGTAATTAGCAGTTTTGCGACGCAGGGGTTCCCAGAATATTTAGAAAGATCAAGGTTAATGTGCTCGTCTTTGGATAGAGCGGTCTGGGTTCGAGCCCTTCCGGGGGGACATTGTGTTGTGTTCTTGAACAGGACGACTTTACTCTCACAGTGTCTCTCTCCACCCAGGTGTATAAATGAGTACCGGCAAATTTAATGCTGGGGGTAACCCTGCGATGGACTAGCATCCCACCCAGGGGGAGTAGAAATACTTCTAGTCGCTTCATGCTACAGAAACTGGGATAAGCTCCGGCCTGCTGAGACACTTATCCCAACTTTACTTTGCTTGGAGATGCTCAGTTGCTTTATACACTAATCAAGAGTCAACAAGATTATGGATATTACGGTCAAGATAGCGCTTCTCTCGATTGAGAGCATTCACAACAGTCAATTTATCTCCTTTTCGCAAATCTATAGGTGCTCCATTCGGAGCCGAAGGCTATATACAAGAAATTGAAGGAATGGGCCTCTTCCAAATGGAATTTGTGTGATGCTTGTGCCATCTTACTGTTTTTCATTGCTGTCGGTTTTCGCTTGAATCCAGCAACACTTAGAATTGGTCATACACTCTACTGCCTCGACATCATGTTGTGGATCATCCGGGTGCTTGATATTTTTTCCGTCAGTAAAATACTGGGACCTTATGTGGTCATGATTGGTCGAATGGTGAGCATTTATTCGGCGTTGACATTTACTTAAGCAACAGACCACAAGTTTCTATGGTTTATAGGCTGATAAACCACGCGGGATGTTGATAGAACACGAGAAGAAAATCACGAGCCGCAGACGAGCCGCAGGCGAGTGATTTACGAATTCTTCGAGTGTTCTACCAACATCCCAAGTGGTTTATCAGCCTATAAACCATAGAAACTTGTGGTCTGTTGCTTTTATATAATTATTCAGAAGACGCGCGATTTTTCCGTGGGTTTACCGGCACAATAAACCATTGCTGATTGACCAATCAGAGCGCGCGCATTGATTTGGTTATTATATAATAAATGAAGAACTTACATGATCACAGTTTATTTAGCATACTTAACAATAGAATCCATAGTAAACATGACGTTTACGACATGGTACTTTTACGTGGAATAATTATTCCTCTTGCTACACTAAATAAACGCTGTTGTTGTTGTTTTTGTTGTTCTTGCTGCTGCTGTTATCATTGTGATGTGTTATTATTAATTCGTCTCACTCATTATCGGTGGACAGAATAGTAAATAACCTGTGCCAACAGCCATTATGGCTCTTGCCTGTGCTATGATTTTTCTGTTCTTTTTGTGTCCAGACAATCGACATGACGTATTTTTTGTTGATCATGGTGGTATTTTTGATGGCGTATGGAGTAGCACAGCAAGCCATTTTGTTTCCTCTCGAGCAAGGATCATGGAGCCTCATTCCTAAAGTCTTCTTCAGACCTTACTTTCAAGTCTACGGCGAACTGTTTATTGAGGATACAACCAATTCTGGTAAGTTATTTTTACTATTTTCCCCTCCCACTCGGGGGCGAGGGTATTCCCTTATACGGACTATATAGTTCTGCTCGGCAGCAACGGGTAAGATTTTACGCCAATTTGGCCAGGAACAGGGTATCGATTTTGGCCATTTTGGTCCCAAATAAGGTATGGTTTTAGCACTCCAGCCTTGAATTGGGCCGGTAAATGTTTTTCAAGAAAAAAACATAAACGGGTAAACGTGAAGGCTGTTTTGGCATCGCTTAACACGGCCTTTCTGCCAATATCTCGGTCACGTTTCAAGCAACGCTAAATCGTTATGCTTATTTCACTGGCGGTTTTGTGTAAATGTTTTGGTGATTTTGGGGCATTTTGAGAAAGAGATATTTTCTCTCTAAAGATAGGTTAAATTGAGGAAAATATGAAATGTTAAAGATTTGATGGATTGGGGGGGGGGGGGGGTTAACTGTCTGTTAGTGATTCCAACCCATTTTAATCCTACCAATTCCCTTTTAATATTACTTCAAATGTCGCTCCTATTCATGTGTACCCCCGCCTTAACAGTGGTCTGATTTGACAGGTCTTAACAGGATGTTGATGTAAGAGCCAGATCTTAATAGGGTATCGAATTTTTCGTCAGGTCATAAAGAGGGTAGGTAAAATCACATATCCTGGTATTAAATAAATTAAGGGTTTCGGGAAGCGGGCCGCACACCCCCACCCAATTTTTCGGGAAGTAACCCCATCCCTGATGAAGTCGATACTACTTGTAGAAAGAATGACTTGCGTGTTTGTCTTTCGAAGATGATCAAAATAACACAGCATTCAACACACCGCGCCATGATGAAATCGGTGGAACACTTGTTACTGTCATTATGGCGTTATTTCTGCTGGTGGCCAATATTCTGCTGCTTAATTTGCTCATCGCCATTTTCAAGTAAGTTATCATGTTAGAAGAATGACGTTATATAAACAATAGTCTCCATTTGGCGCGAAAATATGCTAGGATATTTTTTCCGCGGACATTATCTGTTCCGAAAAGCGAACAGTTTTCCGAGAGCGCAGCTCGAGGAACAGATAAGTCCAAGGACAATATCCGAGCATATTTTCGCCCAAAATGGAGACTATCGTGTTTATTATCCTTCAAATCTTTTACGCAACGCGCGCAGTTTTGAAAATTAGGATATATTCTCGGATATCCCCCATTTTTAGCCGGGGGATATTCGGTCACGTGACGTGTTTAGACCAATCGAGCGGGAGCGAAAAGATTTGATGGATTATATTTTGTGATATGCTGAGAGCTGTATTACCCTCATTGCCTGATTTCAAACCGGAAAGGACTAGGTTCAAGTCTATAAATTATGGGATAAGCAACTATTGATCCACATAATCAGAACGATCACACCGAGATTCACAAAATCCCCAAGTTTGGTGTTAATCAGGCTAGTTTTGACTGAGGTAAAGCGATTTGAAAACGTCAAAATTTACAAAGAAATATGACCATCCGGCCGGACGCTGTTTTCGGACAGCGTTCGGATGGCCATATTTCTGTGTAAATTTTGACAATTTCAAATAGCTTTATCTTGTTTACTATTGAGTCAATTTACCCCAAACTTAAGGATTTGTAAAGCTTGGTCTGCACTTTATGACTATGCGGATCAATAGTTGTTAATCCCATAATTACAGACTCGTACCTAGTCCTTCACAGTTTGAAATCAGGTTATGGTTAGAGAACCCCGGACACGGTAGTCAGTGAGTGGTCCGGGTTCGAGGCAACAAGGACCATGAGCGTTGGAACAATTATCTCAATATTAGTCAAACTGACAGGCCTCTGTCTACTTCCGCCTAACAGTTTGTAACTACTCGATTTATACACCTGGGTGGAGAGAGGCATGCACCGAGAGTGTAAGGTGTTTTGCTTAAGAACAAAACCCGCTCACCCCAGCTGATGTTGTACGTTATTATTATTACTTTGCGTCGTGTTCTTCTTGAATCAGCTAAATCAGTTCACTTTATTTCCTGCACGATGATTACCTTTTCCTCTTTTTATTGTAATTGTGGTTATATTTGTACTTTGCCTACCCTTCGATTTTTTTCTCTTGTCTATTTTTGTGCCTTTATTAACGGCTTTTTAGTTGCTGTAGGATTTTTTAGAGCGGTTTTCAGTTGCGTGCTGTAAAACTAAAATCAAATTAATCGCTTTGGCTAATCAGTACTGAAACATACAGATAACCAAGTTAACCAATCAATACTCGAAGTAACTATGTGTAGCTAATGCGAAGCGCGAAAAAATGTGTGCAAGCGAGTCCCAATTGGGCCCGATTCGACCAAGCAGGTGACATTTTGGGGCGTGCAGATTAATTCCAAATTGAGCTCGAAACCGTATGATTACCTATACTAATTGCGATCAATACAGAAAATGTTTTTTGTTCAATTCTAGACTTGCATCATGTTTCTTCTATCAACACTGAGCTTAAGACGTGAAAAAGCTTCTTAAACATGTTTAGTAAATCAAGTTTAAACAATTCAACATCAGTGACTCACAACTCAGGGGCACAGTTTCTAAACTCTTCTGTAAATGACGCAGATTATATGCTTGAGATTGCTCTTAGATTCCTCTGGATAACAAAAGAAGCGCTTTAGAAGTGTATAATCTTACACAAGAAAACTGAGACTTGGCTTGCGATATACATCATATGCATATTATTTGTGATCAAGCTACTTTTGTATTTTTGTAATGCAAGGATTGCAATTTTCTTTCTTAGTAACACATTTTCCAAGGTCCAAGCCAACTCAAACCAGATCTGGAAGTTTCAGCGGTATCAACTGATACTGGAGTATGCGCACAGGCCTGTCCTTGTTCCACCGTTCATTATCTTTAATCACCTGTATCTCATGTACAAAGCTTGCTGTAGACCAAGATGCTGTAACAAGAAAAATAACCTGCACCGGAAAAGGAAAGACAAAAAACTGAGTGAGTGCAAATGATTGATTAAAAACACCAAAGTAAATCGGTCAACACAAGGAAAGTGGAGATTTGGGAAGATTTAGACGAATTACGAACGACCAATGTAAAACAGTAAGATTAAATTTCTCACGAGGAGCCATCCTTCATCTAGCTACTTCAAGTTTCTTCGTAACTGTTTGCTTCATACACAGCAAAAAAACAAATGTGTGCGATGTTTGTGTCTCCTAGCTTCTCCCTACATATCTCTTTCCGCCATTTTTTAAAGATTTCCTTTAGAAGGAAACTCGTTTCTCATCTGGAAAGATCATTCTCCGTTAATTCTTTACGCAGTTCACATATAAAGTTCATTTCTTATACACAGTTAGAACAATCCTATCACTATTGACTCCTTTTCTTTATTTACTTATTTATTTTGTTGTTGTTGTTGTTTATTGTAAACAATGCAGAACTCTTCCTGGAGAGACAAGATGTGCACAAGCTTATGTTATTCGAAGAACAATGCACTGAAAGTTATCTACAACAAAAAGATACACTGTTTCACGCTACTCCAGAAGAGAGAGTGCGAGCCATTGGATTTAGGTATCGGTGCTAAACTTCCGATGACTTCATCTTCCGCTATCATTTCCTCGTTGTTGCCGTTTTTGATCTGTTCTTTGTTGTGCTGTTTCGTTTTTAATCATGCTCATAATTTCTAATCGTGAAATTACTCGTGCGTTTACTCCCTGAATTGTACTCCGCTCGGTCAAATTACTATTACTTTTAGCGGTTTGTTTCTCATTTCCTTTTTCTTGCTCAAAACAAGTGAACGTGACTAGCTCCACAAACGTTTCATTAAGGTTGTCTTCATTATAGACCAAATATCTAAACACATTTAACACTCGGAAAGACAAACTTTTGTCATCATTGAAAAAAAAAACACCTTTTGTTTTCGAAGTAAGTTGTTTAGTACACAAATCCCGAGACATGAGAGCTTTAAATTAAACCTGGGTGTGTGATGTAATAAGTCGTTCTTTGCTATGTTCTTGTTATTTAGAGTTGAGTCGATCAACAATCACCTGAAGGAAACAACGCGGGAAAATGAAACCAAAGTCCAGCAAATCACCAAAAAGGTTAATGGTATTGAAGACCGCTTGACACGCATGGAGGAATACACAATACAAATTCTTGACATGCTTGCGAACGTACAAGAACCCCTTTCGTCTCCTACAGAGGAGCGAGATGAAGCCGGCATGTTTGGGAGTGACTCGTGGACGGTTGAGTCACGTAATCAAGATCAATCTGCAGCCAGAAGCGGACCGAGCGGCCCCGCAAGACTGTTTAGCAGGATGATGAGTGTGCCAGCTTACGTACACAGACAACAAGCAGGAACAGACTCTAGTACTCGCAGCATACCCATGTACTTCAGGCACAAAGTTCCCCACAGCAACCCATTCCCAGCATGGTACCGTCAGTTGTCTAAAAGGAGTAGTATTCAGAAAGCTATTCGGAAATTCAGAAGAAGTAACACGTTACCTTCACTTGATGAACCTAATTCTGAAGCCACCAGCAGTGGGTCAGCGGAAGCCAGTAAAATAAAGTCGCAAATTTCTCCTCAGCATGTTCCACCACAGATGCCGCTGAAACGTGCAGACAGTGAGGGTACAGTTCAATCTCAAGGTTTGATATCTTCCACAAACGTTTAAGAAAAGAAGAAACTCAAATTTAAAAGTATTCTAAATCATTCGAAGAAACAAGAACCTATTGATGGTCGGCATTGCGTTTAGTTTGCAATTTTATTTTGGCCCGAAGTTGTTTATTTTGCTATGCTAATGTGACTGTTTTCAGAGTAGTCTCGAGCCCTAGTGCTAGTTTTTGATTGGATAATATTAATCGAAAACTCTTCGACTGTTTGTTATCATTCGTTCTGAAGCAGGGTACTGAAGTAATTCTATTTTAGTTATAAAAGTGCTGTTTTCCTAGCTATAGACTGTTTATTTCTTTGCAATGGCAAGATCTTCCATCAAAATCATTTAGCTTCATTTGAAAGCTTGAATTCTTTTAGCAGTATATTCACTTGCGCAGAACTCAGTTTTGTACAGAAAGAGTGGTGCAATCTTATCGCTTATGTATTATTTCTCTCAGCAAAGGCTGCTGTTCAAGGCAAAACTCGAAGACGTTCCAATACGCTTCCTTGCAATGTGTACTTCAGAGACGCATTTGCAGCCGCCAGAGAACTGGGTCTGCACGTGAGAGCGAGGCAGTCCCCTTATCCACTGAGCGACCAACAACGATATCCAGTTCCAGACTTCCTTGTGGACTGGCAGGTGATACTCAAAGGGCGCTTACCATTCGACCAAGACTTTCGAAATTTTCGAAACGGGGACAAATGGTACGGAAATTTCCTGGGAAAAGTTCCAGAAAATCCGGAAACTGTTGAATTTCCGAAAAGCGAACCATTCAACCGAAAATTCCGGAAATTCCGGGATGAAAGTCAAATGAAACGGAAATTTCCAGGAAAATTTTTTGAAAATTTGGATATACCTCACGAGGTTGTCTTCTTTTTCGGAATTTATGCAAATTCCCAACTTTCTACTGAGCGCTAGCTAGTTCTTTTGGCCGCGATCACAGCGAGTTGGACATCTCACGCAAGGATGACGGCGACGCGCGTTCGATAAAAGAAACACTTTAGAACATTTCTACTTATATGTCGATAAATACTAGCTACAGCTAAATTCGTGAAGAAAGCGTTTAATAAAAATAATGCCCCCGTGGTGTACTTGTTTGTTTTGCATAGGTTGGCTGGGAAATGTACAAAGATTTATAACGCGTGCAGAACCATTGTACGACTCATTAAACCCCTTGTTTTGCGTCGTTTTCGCTGCCGTTGTGGTTTGTGCAAGGTCTCTGCTGTTGTGGTCTATAAAAGTCACGATGTCGACTTATCAGTGTTCTGTTTGCTTCTATATTTGTGATTTAAACCTAGAAGTCATTGAAAAATTCCAAGCGAACAATTATCGTCTTCCACACTGGAGAAAGACTGGAAATTCGCCCCGGAATTTTTGGTCGAATGGTAAGCGCCCTAAGTGTAATATCCTCATGTAACAGTTATAGTCTCTTACCAGAGAGAGGAGACACAGCTAAATTTCGTCTGCAAAATGCGTAGCGCTCCACCGGGCGGGATTATTTTGTGTGAACCCAAGCTGTAAAAGAAAATTTATACTTCAACTTTGCTTTAGGTTTCATAATCATAAAACAATGTTTTGAATTTTCTTGTGATTGCAACGTGTTCAGCTGCTTAACATCCAAGAAGCAGCCGTCATTCATTACTTTCGTAACTCTTATAATTATTTAGATGCCGTTCCCAGGCTATGCTCCTCCAGTGTATACCGCACCTGACGCTACTCATGATCCAGACTGGGAAGATATTGATCTGTTGGAGTGAGTATACAGCACTTCACCCAGGGACAATAATAAGATTCTGTTTGGTCTTATGTTGTAAGAATGGATATATGAAATACCTGGTTCATTTAAAATGCAAAAAATGAGAAGGCAATCTCATTCAATGGTTGTGCAGCAAATTGGGTGCTTGAAAAGTAAGCCAAATATGACTTGCAATGACCCTCAAAGCCCTTTCAAAGTTTGTTTCACTGACTGGCCGAGAAGACGTTATCTATTGGTCAGAGCATCGTGTTATTACATACATACTTAAATTTTGCACCGCGTGACGTCATGCTACTTGTTAGGGTTTTTTTATTCTCCTTGCTCAGTTGCACAAAATCGCTGGCGTCTGTTCGAATGGCCGGCGTATCGGAGAGTTAAGACAATATAATCTTTTTGTCGAGCTCTTCATAAGAACTCAAAAATTACTGAGCTGCATTTTGATTCTTTCAGACCTGCTTATCAACATGTACAGCTCAACTTCAATGACGTGGGAAAAGGTGTAGACAGACGAAGTTATGAGGGAATCTACAGTGTTGTTGATGGAATACCGCGGTTTGTAACTCTTTTCAGTTCTTTCGATGTTGTTCGTTTGAAATGAACAAAACTGCAGCCTTCTATAACCCTATCAACTAGCTATCTCTTCCAGCAAAAATAAGCTTAGAAGGCTTTGTGTGAGCGGGAAAATTCAATGACTTTTACAGATTGTGCTTCACTTTTGCTGGAATACTTGCTTAAATACGACAGTCAGTATTGGTATAGGTAATCACATGATTTCGAGTGCAATTTGGAACAAATAAGTACGAGTAAATTTTTGAAAGACCAACAAAAGTGCACGAGCCCGTATCATGTGATTACTTTTTAATAATATACACGAAAAACATAACTACAACAAACTTGAAAAGTTTTGACAGGGCGCCCTTTTTTTAGTTCATTCAACCGATTGGTTACCCTGGGTTCCAGAGGATACTTTTTTCTGATCGACATTTCGCGGCAAAGCCGCTTTAACGAGGCGCAAAGCGCCGAGGAGAAAAAAATAACCTCTGGTCACAGGAGCACGCAACCTCATTTCCATGTAATTTCCGGATCAAATATCTCACCAATCCCACGCAGTGAAGATGTTCGATGTAGCCAATCAGGGCCATTGATATATTGTTAATTGCCTGCGGACATGGGAGTATCCAATCGGTGACCCAGTTCAATTTCTGAACTGATTTCTCGCATGGAAATAAGGTTGCGTGCTCCTGTGACCAGAGGTTATTTTTTTCTCTTCGGCGCTTTGCGCCTCGTTAACGCGGCTTCGTCGCGAAATATCGATCAGAAAAAAATATCCTCTGGAACCCAGGGTACCGATTGGTTGAAACAGATTACAACGTTTGTCAAATGCAAACTTTTACAAGACCTACACTTTCAAAATCATTCAAATTAGAACTTGGAAATGTGTGAGGACTGATTTAACACCTTTCAAGCGTTTTACATTTATGTAAAGAAAACTCACTTTACAATAATTAGGAAAAGTAAGCGTTCAATCAGAATCATCCTCAATGTTTACAAGAACTGGGAGCTCGCTTCGAGCGGCCAATGATGAAAGACACTTGACAGTTGTTGAACGTGTTCATCATGGTCTGTTTCTGGGACCTCATCATGGTGGGATTCACGCAGAAATTCTGAGCTTGAAAACCTGAAAGTGATGGCGGGAAGTGGTTTTCTTTCGTCGCTGTCATCGATGGGCCGCCCAATGTGTGTGGTACGGACACGTTCGTGTTTACCGGAGCGAGTGGAGCCACAGTTGTTGTGATGTTGGAAACTGCCATTCGCTTTTTTCAGCACTGGGGTTTTTATCATTTCGATTGGATATTGCACTGGAGAGCCGTCGTTGTTCTTCCTCGTCGGCTTCATGGTAGTCGTCAAGGGATTGTACGCTTCGGTGGCCTGTGACCTTAACAATATCTGAGCGTTCAACGTTTGCTTTCTTCAGCTTTCTTTAGCTTGCTCACTGTTGTCTTTCTAGCACTGTGATTCGTGAACTTTTTGTGACTTTCTTAAAGGCTAGTACCCGCCACAGTTGTTTTCATCATGTTGCTAATAGTGTTAACGCCCATTGGTTGAGTTTTCAACCAGATGTTGTCATTCAGTCTTCGGTTTCTTTTGATACTGAGGTAGAAAGGACCTGACCATCGCATGTTTAGTGGTCTTCGCTCGACAAAATGCTTGAAGAGAGCAACCGGACACCTTTCTCCTCCAACAGAGAACATTCGTGGCTGAAAATCTATGTTCTTGCTCTGGACTCCGCCCTGTCTGGTCTTCGTTGGACCTTCGGTAAACTGCAGACTTGAAAATCTTCCATTTTCATTGCATGGTGTTCTTGACGGCCGCGGAGACCAAAGAACTGCGTCAAAA
>JAHPZR010040176.1:12500-15000 GCA_019787425.1 Platygyra sinensis | reverse complement strand
TCGTCGGATAGACAATTACGGTCCTTTAGAGAAGCAATAAGGTGTTTCCAAAAAAGTTCTATTTTTCTGCAGAACTAGAAGAGGTGCGTGAAATTTTCAGCTTGCTCATGGCAAAAAGTACATCTAATGTCATCTATGGGTCCCATTTTGACTAATGATACATTTGTTGCCAAAGTTTGGTGAAGGAATCTAAATTGAAATTCAATCAGTTTGGTGCTTTTGGTACGTTTAATAGCAGTCATGTACGCGTCATGCCAGATTAGATTGCGAGCTTCTAGGAAAACCTTGGTCCATTTCTCTTGACTAGAAATTTTATGGTTGCATTTTGGCTTTACCAGTTTTTGATAAGCCAGTCTGCTGGGCTTTTTCGATTTTAGAAAGGCGGTTGCGAAAGACTCTTGTTCTTTACATTTTAGTGGTATACTAGGTGGTTTTTTATTTTCCTAGAGCTCTCGGAGGGTAGATGTCATTCCATATAGTGTCAAAGGGCAAACGTTGGTATGATACTTGAATTCAAATTCTGTTGGTGACAAGAAAGTACTAGGTTGTTCCTTTACGATTTGGTTCACATGAGAAATGCCCATTTGATACCAACTTTTATAGAAAACCGGTTTATCCTTGATTCTAATCAAAGAATTATACCATAAGCTTTGTGTGAGGAAGGAGCCTTGATAGTTTAATTCAGACCATATCTCGAGAATCTCTTTCAGAAAGGGGCTGAGATTGATGGCAAGCTAGTTTGGCCTCCAAATTTTTCAAGCTCAGCATCAAAAAAGATTTTCCATTTCCCCTCGTTACTTTCGTCCAGGTACTTTCTTATCCACACAGACTAAAGGGCTTTATTAAAAGAAGCTATATCAATCATTCTAAGTCCTTCGCTGCCATAGTTTTGGGTGATAACGTTTCCCTTGATTTTATCACCTTTACTGTTCCAAAGGAAGTCAAAATGAGGTCATTTATTTGTTTTATAATTTGAGAATTTACTTGAAGAGGCGATAAAAGATGAATTACTTGAGAGGCAATCAAACTCTTAAGAACTGCTATTTTCCCAATAAGACTTAGTCTGCGAACTGACTAGCAGCCCAATCAGTAACGCATTTGTTCTATTTTTTCGGAAAAGTTAAGTTTGGTTGTAATTTCCTGGTGGGTTGATAGCCAAACTCCGAGCACTTGAACTTTTGTATTTTGCCAGTTGAAATCTTTCCCAAAGTGCAGTTTTTCACTTTTGCCAGCACAAGAGCCTATCCAAAGAGTTTCAGTCTTTTTACTGTTTAGTCTGAGAGCTGAAACTTTCTCAAAGCTTTCTAAGACTCTCAGACTAAACAGTAAAAAAGATCTGGGGAAAAAACAAACACAAAAAAAAAAAAAAACAACTCTTTGGATAGGCTCTTGTGCTGGCAAAAGTGAAAAACTGCACTTTGGGAAAGATTTCAACTGGCAAAATACAAAAGTTCAAGTGCTCGGAGTTTGGCTATCAACCCACCAGGAAATTACAACCAAACTTAACTTTTCCGAAAAAATAGAACAAATGCGTTACTGATTGGGCTGCTAGTCAGTTCGCAGACTAAGTCTTATTGGGAAAATAGCAGTTCTTAAGAGTTTGATTGCCTCTCAAGTAATTCATCTTTTATCGCCTCTTCAAGTAAATTCTCAAATTATAAAACAAATAAATGACCTCATTTTGACTTCCTTTGGAACAGTAAAGGTGATAAAATCAAGGGAAACGTTATCACCCAAAACTATGGCAGCGAAGGACTTAGAATGATTGATATAGCTTCTTTTAATAAAGCCCTTTAGTCTGTGTGGATAAGAAAGTACCTGGACGAAAGTAACGAGGGGAAATGGAAAATCTTTTTTGATGCTGAGCTTGAAAAATTTGGAGGCCAAACTAGCTTGCCATCAATCTCAGCCCCTTTCTGAAAGAGATTCTCGAGATATGGTCTGAATTAAACTATCAAGGCTCCTTCCTCACACAAAGCTTATGGTATAATTCTTTGATTAGAATCAAGGATAAACCGGTTTTCTATAAAAGTTGGTATCAAATGGGCATTTCTCATGTGAACCAAATCGTAAAGGAACAACCTAGTACTTTCTTGTCACCAACAGAATTTGAATTCAAGTATCATACCAACGTTTGCCCTTTGACACTATATGGAATGACATCTACCCTCCGAGAGCTCTAGGAAAATAAAAAACCACCTAGTATACCACTAAAATGTAAAGAACAAGAGTCTTTCGCAACCGCCTTTCTAAAATCGAAAAAGCCCAGCAGACTGGCTTATCAAAAACTGGTAAAGCCAAAATGCAACCATAAAATTTCTAGTCAAGAGAAATGGACCAAGGTTTTCCTAGAAGCTCGCAATCTAATCTGGCATGACGCGTACATGACTGCTATTAAACGTACCAAAAGCACCAAACTGATTGAATTTCAATTTAGATTCCTTCACCAAACTTTGGCAACAAATGTATCATTAGTCAAAATGGGACCCATAGATGACAT
>JAHPZR010040176.1:0-10000 GCA_019787425.1 Platygyra sinensis | reverse complement strand
CCAATCCGGTATCAGCAAACGTCCAAATAAAGCCAGAAGTTTAACTGAGGAAGAAGAAGAGTTGCTATGGGAGGCAGAAAAGTTTGGTTCCAAAACTCCAGAAGCGCTTATTTTTTTATGTGGTGGCTTTTGACGCAGTTCTTTGGTCTCCGCGGCCGTCAAGAACACCATGCAATGAAAATGGAAGATTTTCAAGTCTGCAGTTTACCGAAGGTCCAACGAAGACCAGACAGGGCGGAGTCCAGAGCAAGAACATAGATTTTCAGCCACGAATGTTCTCTGTTGGAGGAGAAAGGTGTCCGGTTGCTCTCTTCAA
Source organism: Platygyra sinensis (assembly GCA_019787425.1). Classification (NCBI taxonomy): domain Eukaryota; kingdom Metazoa; phylum Cnidaria; class Anthozoa; order Scleractinia; family Merulinidae; genus Platygyra; species Platygyra sinensis. The sequence continues at coordinate 9,684 of JAHPZR010040176.1, read as the reverse complement.
GCATTTTGTCGAGCGAAGACCACTAAACATGCGATGGTCAGGTCCTTTCTACCTCAGTATCAAAAGAAACCGAAGACTGAATGACAACATCTGGTTGAAAACTCAACCAATGGGCGTTAACACTATTAGCAACATGATGAAAACAACTGTGGCGGGTACTAGCCTTTAAGAAAGTCACAAAAAGTTCACGAATCACAGTGCTAGAAAGACAACAGTGAGCAAGCTAAAGAAAGCTGAAGAAAGCAAACGTTGAACGCTCAGATATTGTTAAGGTCACAGGCCACCGAAGCGTACAATCCCTTGACGACTACCATGAAGCCGACGAGGAAGAACAACGACGGCTCTCCAGTGCAATATCCAATCGAAATGATAAAAACCCCAGTGCTGAAAAAAGCGAATGGCAGTTTCCAACATCACAACAACTGTGGCTCCACTCGCTCCGGTAAACACGAACGTGTCCGTACCACACACATTGGGCGGCCCATCGATGACAGCGACGAAAGAAAACCACTTCCCGCCATCACTTTCAGGTTTTCAAGCTCAGAATTTCTGCGTGAATCCCACCATGATGAGGTCCCAGAAACAGACCATGATGAACACGTTCAACAACTGTCAAGTGTCTTTCATCATTGGCCGCTCGAAGCGAGCTCCCAGTTCTTGTAAACATTGAGGATGATTCTGATTGAACGCTTACTTTTCCTAATTATTGTAAAGTGAGTTTTCTTTACATAAATGTAAAACGCTTGAAAGGTGTTAAATCAGTCCTCACACATTTCCAAGTTCTAATTTGAATGATTTTGAAAGTGTAGGTCTTGTAAAAGTTTGCATTTGACAAACGTTGTAATCTGTTTCAACCAATCGGTACCCTGGGTTCCAGAGGATATTTTTTTCTGATCGATATTTCGCGACGAAGCCGCGTTAACGAGGCGCAAAGCGCCGAAGAGAAAAAAATAACCTCTGGTCACAGGAGCACGCAACCTTATTTCCATGCGAGAAATCAGTTCAGAAATTGAACTGGGTCACCGATTGGATACTCCCATGTCCGCAGGCAATTAACAATATATCAATGGCCCTGATTGGCTACATCGAACATCTTCACTGCGTGGGATTGGTGAGATATTTGATCCGGAAATTACATGGAAATGAGGTTGCGTGCTCCTGTGACCAGAGGTTATTTTTTTCTCCTCGGCGCTTTGCGCCTCGTTAAAGCGGCTTTGCCGCGAAATGTCGATCAGAAAAAAGTATCCTCTGGAACCCAGGGTAACCAATCGGTTGAATGAACTAAAAAAAGGGCGCCCTGTCAAAACTTTTCAAGTTTGTTGTAGTTATGTTTTTCGTGTATATTATTAAAAAGTAATCACATGATACGGGCTCGTGCACTTTTGTTGGTCTTTCAAAAATTTACTCGTACTTATTTGTTCCAAATTGCACTCGAAATCATGTGATTACCTATACCAATACTGACTGTCGTATTTAAGCAAGTATTCCAGCAAAAGTGAAGCACAATCTGTAAAAGTCATTGAATTTTCCCGCTCACACAAAGCCTTCTAAGCTTATTTTTGCTGGAAGAGATAGCTAGTTGATAGGGTTATAGAAGGCTGCAGTTTTGTTCATTTCAAACGAACAACATCGAAAGAACTGAAAAGAGTTACAAACCGCGGTATTCCATCAACAACACTGTAGATTCCCTCATAACTTCGTCTGTCTACACCTTTTCCCACGTCATTGAAGTTGAGCTGTACATGTTGATAAGCAGGTCTGAAAGAATCAAAATGCAGCTCAGTAATTTTTGAGTTCTTATGAAGAGCTCGACAAAAAGATTATATTGTCTTAACTCTCCGATACGCCGGCCATTCGAACAGACGCCAGCGATTTTGTGCAACTGAGCAAGGAGAATAAAAAAACCCTAACAAGTAGCATGACGTCACGCGGTGCAAAATTTAAGTATGTATGTAATAACACGATGCTCTGACCAATAGATAACGTCTTCTCGGCCAGTCAGTGAAACAAACTTTGAAAGGGCTTTGAGGGTCATTGCAAGTCATATTTGGCTTACTTTTCAAGCACCCAATTTGCTGCACAACCATTGAATGAGATTGCCTTCTCATTTTTTGCATTTTAAATGAACCAGGTATTTCATATATCCATTCTTACAACATAAGACCAAACAGAATCTTATTATTGTCCCTGGGTGAAGTGCTGTATACTCACTCCAACAGATCAATATCTTCCCAGTCTGGATCATGAGTAGCGTCAGGTGCGGTATACACTGGAGGAGCATAGCCTGGGAACGGCATCTAAATAATTATAAGAGTTACGAAAGTAATGAATGACGGCTGCTTCTTGGATGTTAAGCAGCTGAACACGTTGCAATCACAAGAAAATTCAAAACATTGTTTTATGATTATGAAACCTAAAGCAAAGTTGAAGTATAAATTTTCTTTTACAGCTTGGGTTCACACAAAATAATCCCGCCCGGTGGAGCGCTACGCATTTTGCAGACGAAATTTAGCTGTGTCTCCTCTCTCTGGTAAGAGACTATAACTGTTACATGAGGATATTACACTTAGGGCGCTTACCATTCGACCAAAAATTCCGGGGCGAATTTCCAGTCTTTCTCCAGTGTGGAAGACGATAATTGTTCGCTTGGAATTTTTCAATGACTTCTAGGTTTAAATCACAAATATAGAAGCAAACAGAACACTGATAAGTCGACATCGTGACTTTTATAGACCACAACAGCAGAGACCTTGCACAAACCACAACGGCAGCGAAAACGACGCAAAACAAGGGGTTTAATGAGTCGTACAATGGTTCTGCACGCGTTATAAATCTTTGTACATTTCCCAGCCAACCTATGCAAAACAAACAAGTACACCACGGGGGCATTATTTTTATTAAACGCTTTCTTCACGAATTTAGCTGTAGCTAGTATTTATCGACATATAAGTAGAAATGTTCTAAAGTGTTTCTTTTATCGAACGCGCGTCGCCGTCATCCTTGCGTGAGATGTCCAACTCGCTGTGATCGCGGCCAAAAGAACTAGCTAGCGCTCAGTAGAAAGTTGGGAATTTGCATAAATTCCGAAAAAGAAGACAACCTCGTGAGGTATATCCAAATTTTCAAAAAAATTTTCCTGGAAATTTCCGTTTCATTTGACTTTCATCCCGGAATTTCCGGAATTTTCGGTTGAATGGTTCGCTTTTCGGAAATTCAACAGTTTCCGGATTTTCTGGAACTTTTCCCAGGAAATTTCCGTACCATTTGTCCCCGTTTCGAAAATTTCGAAAGTCTTGGTCGAATGGTAAGCGCCCTTTGAGTATCACCTGCCAGTCCACAAGGAAGTCTGGAACTGGATATCGTTGTTGGTCGCTCAGTGGATAAGGGGACTGCCTCGCTCTCACGTGCAGACCCAGTTCTCTGGCGGCTGCAAATGCGTCTCTGAAGTACACATTGCAAGGAAGCGTATTGGAACGTCTTCGAGTTTTGCCTTGAACAGCAGCCTTTGCTGAGAGAAATAATACATAAGCGATAAGATTGCACCACTCTTTCTGTACAAAACTGAGTTCTGCGCAAGTGAATATACTGCTAAAAGAATTCAAGCTTTCAAATGAAGCTAAATGATTTTGATGGAAGATCTTGCCATTGCAAAGAAATAAACAGTCTATAGCTAGGAAAACAGCACTTTTATAACTAAAATAGAATTACTTCAGTACCCTGCTTCAGAACGAATGATAACAAACAGTCGAAGAGTTTTCGATTAATATTATCCAATCAAAAACTAGCACTAGGGCTCGAGACTACTCTGAAAACAGTCACATTAGCATAGCAAAATAAACAACTTCGGGCCAAAATAAAATTGCAAACTAAACGCAATGCCGACCATCAATAGGTTCTTGTTTCTTCGAATGATTTAGAATACTTTTAAATTTGAGTTTCTTCTTTTCTTAAACGTTTGTGGAAGATATCAAACCTTGAGATTGAACTGTACCCTCACTGTCTGCACGTTTCAGCGGCATCTGTGGTGGAACATGCTGAGGAGAAATTTGCGACTTTATTTTACTGGCTTCCGCTGACCCACTGCTGGTGGCTTCAGAATTAGGTTCATCAAGTGAAGGTAACGTGTTACTTCTTCTGAATTTCCGAATAGCTTTCTGAATACTACTCCTTTTAGACAACTGACGGTACCATGCTGGGAATGGGTTGCTGTGGGGAACTTTGTGCCTGAAGTACATGGGTATGCTGCGAGTACTAGAGTCTGTTCCTGCTTGTTGTCTGTGTACGTAAGCTGGCACACTCATCATCCTGCTAAACAGTCTTGCGGGGCCGCTCGGTCCGCTTCTGGCTGCAGATTGATCTTGATTACGTGACTCAACCGTCCACGAGTCACTCCCAAACATGCCGGCTTCATCTCGCTCCTCTGTAGGAGACGAAAGGGGTTCTTGTACGTTCGCAAGCATGTCAAGAATTTGTATTGTGTATTCCTCCATGCGTGTCAAGCGGTCTTCAATACCATTAACCTTTTTGGTGATTTGCTGGACTTTGGTTTCATTTTCCCGCGTTGTTTCCTTCAGGTGATTGTTGATCGACTCAACTCTAAATAACAAGAACATAGCAAAGAACGACTTATTACATCACACACCCAGGTTTAATTTAAAGCTCTCATGTCTCGGGATTTGTGTACTAAACAACTTACTTCGAAAACAAAAGGTGTTTTTTTTTTCAATGATGACAAAAGTTTGTCTTTCCGAGTGTTAAATGTGTTTAGATATTTGGTCTATAATGAAGACAACCTTAATGAAACGTTTGTGGAGCTAGTCACGTTCACTTGTTTTGAGCAAGAAAAAGGAAATGAGAAACAAACCGCTAAAAGTAATAGTAATTTGACCGAGCGGAGTACAATTCAGGGAGTAAACGCACGAGTAATTTCACGATTAGAAATTATGAGCATGATTAAAAACGAAACAGCACAACAAAGAACAGATCAAAAACGGCAACAACGAGGAAATGATAGCGGAAGATGAAGTCATCGGAAGTTTAGCACCGATACCTAAATCCAATGGCTCGCACTCTCTCTTCTGGAGTAGCGTGAAACAGTGTATCTTTTTGTTGTAGATAACTTTCAGTGCATTGTTCTTCGAATAACATAAGCTTGTGCACATCTTGTCTCTCCAGGAAGAGTTCTGCATTGTTTACAATAAACAACAACAACAACAAAATAAATAAGTAAATAAAGAAAAGGAGTCAATAGTGATAGGATTGTTCTAACTGTGTATAAGAAATGAACTTTATATGTGAACTGCGTAAAGAATTAACGGAGAATGATCTTTCCAGATGAGAAACGAGTTTCCTTCTAAAGGAAATCTTTAAAAAATGGCGGAAAGAGATATGTAGGGAGAAGCTAGGAGACACAAACATCGCACACATTTGTTTTTTTGCTGTGTATGAAGCAAACAGTTACGAAGAAACTTGAAGTAGCTAGATGAAGGATGGCTCCTCGTGAGAAATTTAATCTTACTGTTTTACATTGGTCGTTCGTAATTCGTCTAAATCTTCCCAAATCTCCACTTTCCTTGTGTTGACCGATTTACTTTGGTGTTTTTAATCAATCATTTGCACTCACTCAGTTTTTTGTCTTTCCTTTTCCGGTGCAGGTTATTTTTCTTGTTACAGCATCTTGGTCTACAGCAAGCTTTGTACATGAGATACAGGTGATTAAAGATAATGAACGGTGGAACAAGGACAGGCCTGTGCGCATACTCCAGTATCAGTTGATACCGCTGAAACTTCCAGATCTGGTTTGAGTTGGCTTGGACCTTGGAAAATGTGTTACTAAGAAAGAAAATTGCAATCCTTGCATTACAAAAATACAAAAGTAGCTTGATCACAAATAATATGCATATGATGTATATCGCAAGCCAAGTCTCAGTTTTCTTGTGTAAGATTATACACTTCTAAAGCGCTTCTTTTGTTATCCAGAGGAATCTAAGAGCAATCTCAAGCATATAATCTGCGTCATTTACAGAAGAGTTTAGAAACTGTGCCCCTGAGTTGTGAGTCACTGATGTTGAATTGTTTAAACTTGATTTACTAAACATGTTTAAGAAGCTTTTTCACGTCTTAAGCTCAGTGTTGATAGAAGAAACATGATGCAAGTCTAGAATTGAACAAAAAACATTTTCTGTATTGATCGCAATTAGTATAGGTAATCATACGGTTTCGAGCTCAATTTGGAATTAATCTGCACGCCCCAAAATGTCACCTGCTTGGTCGAATCGGGCCCAATTGGGACTCGCTTGCACACATTTTTTCGCGCTTCGCATTAGCTACACATAGTTACTTCGAGTATTGATTGGTTAACTTGGTTATCTGTATGTTTCAGTACTGATTAGCCAAAGCGATTAATTTGATTTTAGTTTTACAGCACGCAACTGAAAACCGCTCTAAAAAATCCTACAGCAACTAAAAAGCCGTTAATAAAGGCACAAAAATAGACAAGAGAAAAAAATCGAAGGGTAGGCAAAGTACAAATATAACCACAATTACAATAAAAAGAGGAAAAGGTAATCATCGTGCAGGAAATAAAGTGAACTGATTTAGCTGATTCAAGAAGAACACGACGCAAAGTAATAATAATAACGTACAACATCAGCTGGGGTGAGCGGGTTTTGTTCTTAAGCAAAACACCTTACACTCTCGGTGCATGCCTCTCTCCACCCAGGTGTATAAATCGAGTAGTTACAAACTGTTAGGCGGAAGTAGACAGAGGCCTGTCAGTTTGACTAATATTGAGATAATTGTTCCAACGCTCATGGTCCTTGTTGCCTCGAACCCGGACCACTCACTGACTACCGTGTCCGGGGTTCTCTAACCATAACCTGATTTCAAACTGTGAAGGACTAGGTACGAGTCTGTAATTATGGGATTAACAACTATTGATCCGCATAGTCATAAAGTGCAGACCAAGCTTTACAAATCCTTAAGTTTGGGGTAAATTGACTCAATAGTAAACAAGATAAAGCTATTTGAAATTGTCAAAATTTACACAGAAATATGGCCATCCGAACGCTGTCCGAAAACAGCGTCCGGCCGGATGGTCATATTTCTTTGTAAATTTTGACGTTTTCAAATCGCTTTACCTCAGTCAAAACTAGCCTGATTAACACCAAACTTGGGGATTTTGTGAATCTCGGTGTGATCGTTCTGATTATGTGGATCAATAGTTGCTTATCCCATAATTTATAGACTTGAACCTAGTCCTTTCCGGTTTGAAATCAGGCAATGAGGGTAATACAGCTCTCAGCATATCACAAAATATAATCCATCAAATCTTTTCGCTCCCGCTCGATTGGTCTAAACACGTCACGTGACCGAATATCCCCCGGCTAAAAATGGGGGATATCCGAGAATATATCCTAATTTTCAAAACTGCGCGCGTTGCGTAAAAGATTTGAAGGATAATAAACACGATAGTCTCCATTTTGGGCGAAAATATGCTCGGATATTTGTCCTTGGACATTATCTGTTCCTCGAGCTGCGCTCTCGGAAAACTGTTCGCTTTTCGGAACAGATAATGTCCGCGGAAAAAATATCCTAGCATATTTTCGCGCCAAATGGAGACTATTGTTTATATAACGTCATTCTTCTAACATGATAACTTACTTGAAAATGGCGATGAGCAAATTAAGCAGCAGAATATTGGCCACCAGCAGAAATAACGCCATAATGACAGTAACAAGTGTTCCACCGATTTCATCATGGCGCGGTGTGTTGAATGCTGTGTTATTTTGATCATCTTCGAAAGACAAACACGCAAGTCATTCTTTCTACAAGTAGTATCGACTTCATCAGGGATGGGGTACTTCCCGAAAAATTGGGTGGGGTGTGCGGCCCGCTTCCCGAAACCCTTAATTTATTTAATACCAGGATATGTGATTTTACCTACCCTCTTTATGACCTGACGAAAAATTCGATACCCTATTAAGATCTGGCTCTTACATCAACATCCTGTTAAGACCTGTCAAATCAGACCACTGTTAAGGCGGGGGTACACATGAATAGGAGCGACATTTGAAGTAATATTAAAAGGGAATTGGTAGGATTAAAATGGGTTGGAATCACTAACAGACAGTTAACCCCCCCCCCCCCCCAATCCATCAAATCTTTAACATTTCATATTTTCCTCAATTTAACCTATCTTTAGAGAAGAAACTATCTCCTTTTTCATAGTAGTTTGGCCCCTGCGGTGGAATTGGGAGTAGTATGACCCCCACAAGGTGTATCTACTGCACTTTCCTGGAATAGTATTCTGCTATGTGATATTAGTTTTCGTCTTCCTCCAACGCCTCCTCCCGATGAAATGATCCTAATCATTTTCGTGTTCACACTGTTGTACGGAGGAGATCCAGACATGGTTAGTGCGGATAACCCTGAAACGGTTATGTCTTTCCGTGTTCACAGATTTCTGTCGACCGTGTTTTCCCGGTCCTCGGTGATATGTTGTCCGTTTCCTGACCACCTGCCCCCCCCCCTGTATAAAATTTAAGGTTTGGGAGAAGTTTTGACAAATTACAAAATAATTGTAAGCGTAATTAGCAGTTTTGCGACGCAGGGGTTTTTTGGTTTTTTTGTTTCTGGTTGTCCAGAAATATTTCGAAAAGATCAAGGTTAATGTGCTTCGTCTTTGCGACTTCGAGCGGTCTGGGTTTCGAGCCCTTCCGGGGGGACATAAGTGTTCCGACACTTGTGTTCTAAACAGGACACTTTACTCTCACAGTGCCTCTCTCCACCCAGGTGTATAAATGAGTACGCGCAAATTTAATGCTGGGGGTAACCCTGCGATGGGAACTAGCATCCCATCCAGGTGGAGAGTAGAAATAGACTTCTAGTTCGCTTCCATGCTACAGAACCGGGATAAATTCCTCTCGGCCTCGGCTGAGACAACTTATCCCAACTTTCTACTTTGCTGGGAGATGACCTCAGTTGCTTATATACACTAAATCAAGAGTGCAACAAGATTATGGATATTACGGCTCAAGATAGCGCTTTCTCTCGTACTGAGAGCATTTTCACAACCAGTCAATTTATCTCCTTTTCGCAAAAATCTATAGGTGCTCCGATTCGGAGCGTGCAGAGGCTATGATACAAGAAATTGAAGGGTGAAGGATGGGCCTCTTGCCAAATGGAAGTTGGTGTGTGCTTGTGCCATCTTAACTGTTTTTTCATTGCTGTCGGTTTTTCGCTTGAATCCAGCAAACACTTAGAATTGGTCATACACTCACTGCCTCGACCTCACGTGTGTGGATCATCCGGGTGCTTGATATTTTTTCCGTCAGTAAAAACTGGGACCTTACGATGGTCATGATTGGTTCGAATGGTGAGCATTTATCTCCCCACGTGCCGTTGACATTTACTTAAGCAATAGACCACAAGTTTTTCTATGTTTATATAACAATTTATTCCATGCGCCCGCGTTGGATTATGAAGTGACTAAAAAACCAAACGAGCGCGTAGCGCGAGGTGGTTATGTATCACTTCAATCCAACAAGGGCGACATGGAATAATTGTTTTTAGTAAATTCTCAAACCGGGTTTTGCTGCCGATTTTTATTTCCACAATTTTAACAAAGCGAAAAATTGTGAACTTTGCGCCCGATTTTCCATATGACGTAAAACTCCGACTATT
>JAHPZR010040175.1:0-2500 GCA_019787425.1 Platygyra sinensis | reverse complement strand
GGTCACACAGTCATGTCACGTGGTGCTCAACTCAAGGACAATGCTCAACAGGTTCATTTGATTGGCATAGCGACCTGGGGAATCGTGGATCATAGAAAATATCTTGTCGCCAATCAGGTGAAGTCATAATAAGTCAGCCAAGTAAGAGACGGGAAAATATTTGGGGAAAAAGGATTGGAAATTTGAGTTTTCAAATACACCGTACTTCCCTTTATGAAGTGCGCCTGCAGGGAATCATGGAAGTAGTATTCATCAGCTTGCAAAGACGGCACACTGATCTCAACGGCGGATATGACCAAAATTAAATAAATAATAAATAAATAATAGTAATACAATAATAATCATAATAACTGTATATACAAGCACTGAGATTCATGGCTGTGCTATGGGTAGTCCAGTTAGCCCTATCGTTGCCAACCTCTGCATGGAAGTGATTGAAGAACTAGCTATAAGTACCTCATCAGTCCCTTGCATACGGTCGGCGCGCGGGAAATTTGAATTGACCAATCAGGATTCAGCAGGCGAGAAAAACTTTACTGTCCTGACGTCAATGTAAGTTTACAGGAAAGGTATTGAAGCCAGCCAACTTTTGTCGCTGGAGATGGCACTAAATATTCACGACAAGGGGATTTACAATTGTCAAAACCCTATCAGTTCTTAAAATGTGAAAAATATGAAGAAGTCTGTGTCTCCAAGCTTCTAATTTGGCGCCAAATCTGAGTCGCCGGCGTTCGGCATGGCAACTCGCTCGTAGTTCGTCGAGTGTCGCCAGGTAGGGTGATAGTTGTCTTATTTTGAACAAAATATCCTGTTTCTCGTCAAACTAAACCCGGAATTCTCGAGTTAAGTATTAGAAGAAGCCAAAGCAACTTTAGGATTGTCTCTATTTTTGTTACCTGCGAAGAAAAAGGCTATTATCGTGTCGTTTCGGTAGGACAGCTAAGTTTTGACTGCCGCTCGTAGTGCGGGCTCAGCCGCCGTATGCAAGGTCCCACCAAAGGACTGGAAACGTTATGTTGACGCCGACAGTTTCGTGACTACCAAGCATAAGCGTACGGGGCGGGGTGGGGGGGGGGGCGAGGGGGGCTGCAGCCCCCCCCCCCCAAAAAAAAAATGGGGGCAACTCAGATTTTTTGGGCAGCAAGAGAAATTTGGGCAAAGCCAACTTTTAAAGATGTTTTCAAGCTTTTTTTTAATAGATAGAAATTTTCTATTTTTACCTGAAGTCGGCATTGTAAAGCCAGTTAAAGACACATGAGACAGCGGTTGCCTAGCACGTGACGAGCATTGGTCATTAGTAAAAGGGGATCATAAGTTGTTATACATATTTCTATTTTTTTTTTGTTTTGTTTTGGGGGGCAGTGTACTGTAGTGCACTGCACTAGCTGATGTTGTAAATTAATTAGAATAAATTTTCGCATAGCATTCTAGAATCGTATCGTAGATTGTCGACTGGTGTCTGGAGACTCTCAGAAGACCTGAGTCAAGTGCTAGGCTACCACTTCTCGTGTGAATTTAAATGGGTGAAGCCAGTGAAATTCACGCCCGTAGTTTCCTAAAAAGTACGCGACAGTGGAAGCAAATACGCATCTTGCATGCGTTTTCTTGTAGAACTCTCCTTGTACCATATTAGACATGTCAAATCCAGCTGCGCCACAGAACGAAAGCGGGCCTATTGCCATCGCGTTAAATGCACCGTAATCGACGGCGATATTCTGGAAGCCGAGCAGAAAATATACGCGAGTTTTCGTCGCGTGCGCAGACTGTTTCAGAGTATTCTAAGGTGGTGCATATCCTTGCAGTGATACCTGCTACATCGTGTTCATCAGAACGATCATTCAGTGCGTTGCGCCGATTGAAAACTTACCTCCGCAGCACCATGGGGCAACATCGTATCAGCAAACAGTGCACTTATTAACATTGAAAGGGCATATGCCAACTCTGTAGTCAACAATGACATGGATCGTATCATTGACATCTTCGGCCGTCGAAATGGAAGAGACAGCTATTTCTTTTAAGTTTTAAAGTGTTTTTTGAGTTCGTATGATAGATTCATATAATATTTAAGAATATTTTCACTTCATATGTAGGCACTTTGTTAGTGCATCGTATGACCCTCGTTTCCTTTCGACTGTTTCGTAAAAATTAGAGCGACTTGTAAGAATTTTTTGCCTATGCTACCAAGAAGGACGCAGTCTCTTCCTTTCACAATGCTCTAAACGCCTCCGATCCCAAAATTTCTTTCACTATTGAACTTGAAAACAATGGTCAAATTGCCTTCTTGGACACCTTGGTTTCAAGAAGAAACAGTGTTGCTGTCATTGATGTTTATCGCGGAAGCCAACCCCCACTGACAGATACTTGGATTTCTCTTCTCATCATGATATAAAGCACAAAATCAGCACGGCCTCGACCCTTTGTTTCGGGCATCTAGCCTCCCTAGCAACCATGAAGGAAAAACACGGGAAACCAACCACGACAGAGCTACGTTAGAAGCTAA
>JAHPZR010040172.1:0-25536 GCA_019787425.1 Platygyra sinensis | reverse complement strand
TAAAACGAGATATCGCCCTTTAGCTGATCTTTCGTTTTGGACTGTCGTCGTGTTATCTGTATGCCGGGAGGCCGAGATTCAATAATAACTTATAAACCAAGTCTGAGGCAAGTTCAATGCATGCATGAATGTGCAAAAACTGGCAGATCTTCGGCAGCTGAAAGCCGAGCGGTGATTTTCGCACGTAGGGATCATATAGTTCACTAGAAAAAAAAAATCCAAAAAACATCCTTTATCGGCTAGCTCTGCGTCGAAAGATTATGGACTTCCTTACAGCATCTTGACGGTCTCATCCGCTCTTATGCAAATTTGAATGTTTCCCGTTTTTCGCTCTTTCTTATCTGTTTGAGACAATTTAACAGTCGGGGATAAATTAACTGTGTTTTATAACGCAAAAGCTGTTTAATTTGTGTTTATGTTCTTTCTGTGCCAATACCATCTTTTCTTTAGCCCGTATTAAACGAAGAATATGCTGGTATTCCTATCTTTCTTCTTACCAGCGCTCGCTGCCAACGCTGGATGTGTCTGCTTCTGTTTTTAATTTCTCTTTGAGTCTCTTTGACTACGCTGTTCAGCTGTAAAACGTATTTGAAACAAAATGACAGTGGATGGTTTAAGATAGTATAATGAAGGCTTCTGACTGTGCATGTTTGTTTAAAATACTGTGAGCCTTTGGGAGGTCTTGGTGCCTCGTGATTTGATTCTTCCTTGCGACAGTCTAGAAACGGTTATTCGAAAAATATAGGGGAGTCACTGACTTAAGACAACCCATCGCTGTAGTCAAGCGACCTATTACACTTTAGCCGTTTGTTACGAAGTCATTAGGGTTCTAGCAGCAGAAGAATTTCATTAACTGAGTTTTGTAGATGCTGTGATATTTATTTTTTCTTTAAAATAATCAGTCATGGAATGCAGATGCAACAAAATAACCGAAAACGAGAAACAGGAATAAGATTGACCTGACGGTGAAAAGGGAGAGACTATTTAGTTGACAGCAAATAACTGGAAGGTATAAATTTCGATTTCAGTTTATTTGTAGACTGATTAATACGCTCAGGAGGGATTGCTCCAATAAGAATATTTGTGATCATCAAACACATCTGATTGTGGAGGCAACATTATAACTTCGAATGAAAACTAATCTCTTTATAATGAAATATGTCATCTTGTAAGCTTCTCTGAAAATGTTTCTTTGCATAAACTGCTCATGCCTCAAATTTCTCAGTCCTTTTGTTTCGTATTTAAAAAATATTGCAATTGCTTCAATTTCAGGAAATTTTTCTTCATTTTATAAACTAAATAGACTTCTCTGTCATGCCCAAGACAATACAAGGCACAGACGTTTTCGTATTTTCTTTGCGAAGAAGATAAAAACTGCGCACTTACTTATAATATTCGAATATAGCTCCTCATTGTGTATTTTCGGAAAAATATTTACTTGCCTTTTGCGACTGCAAACACAACGTAGTAGTAGATGTAGTCGCCCGATTTTAAGCACAAGAATCCGCTCAGGGATACCATCCAACTCCAGCGAACCTAAACTACAAGTTGGAACTTGCTAAACTTAACTTAGTTTTTGCATGACGGTTGTGTTGTCACTCGTAAGTGACTGAATGACCATCAATGGTTTGTTGGTGGGAATATTTAGCTTTTACATTTCGTTTCAGATAGTAAGTTTCAGCAGGTGGCACAGTCAGATCGTCTATGAACATGCGGCGCTTAGCAAGAAAAAAAAGAAACGTCTTCGAATACGCGCGCCGTGATATGCAACGATTTTTTTCTTCCTTGTAACCCAGTGTCCAAGTAACACTGAAAGGCATCGCCAAGGCGAATGCCTAGATCTCTTTAGAATTGAAAAATGAAATCTCTAAAATCCACCTAGTAGCTTCGTTGTGCATATTGATTCATGAAATAAATAAGAGGGTTTAGTGTTTGAATTAGAGTTTCTCTTAGGTGAATATTGCTTTTCCCTTTGTTTATCCCGAAAAATTTATTACTATCAGGATATCAAGGCAAACTCAGTTTTTCTCTTTGTTTGCGGAGAATGGGAGGCGCCACTTGTCTGCGTTTGGTGAAAACTCTCCCATCATGATATCTCCTGCTGCGATGACAGCATAACGTTGACTTCAACTAAGCTTTCGTATTAAGTAGTGAAGAAGACGAGAGAGGCCTTCAGCTTCTTCTCTTGGCCGATGCAAAAGCGACCAAAGCACGGTATTTGGCAGAAAGAAGTGCAGTTTTAAGCGGACCGGGATGAGCGCGGAATCGGAAAAAGTCGAACCTTTGTACCGAAATGTGCTTTCGCATGGAGTGTTTTAATTCCCACTTTATTTCGAGAACAGTGACACTATTATTTTTATTCCGTATTTTATGAGAGATGGGGTTCTCATTTGATATACCATTATGTTTTATTTCATTTCACTTATCTCATCATTTTAGGGGAGTTCTTCTCTTCTTGAGATGTTTAACTGGAAAGTGAATGGTCGATGCTCTGAATTATACTGCAATAACGTGGCTACAAACAGAGTCAACAAATTACTACTAGTGTCGCATGATTCATGCTTATTTCATGTCAATCAAAACTCAGTCATATTACCCTTCTGTTGCAAATGTGTGAGTTGCGAAACTAGTTTTGAAATTGCGGCTTTTTCGCCGTCCATTACAGATCATTGCATCAAGACCCTGAGAGAGCTCTGGTTGTTTTACAATTTATAAGCTATATTCCATCTTGGGACTTAAAAAGAGATCTCAACAGAAATAAGATTAAAAAATGGGTGGAAATCGCAGTTTTATCTATTACCGAAATTTCTTTTTTTCGGAGAATTCTTTTCTGTGAGTTTCATCAAAACCAAAATTTTAAATACGAGTCATGTCAAACTTTCTGCACCAAGGCATTTATGTATTGGATAATTTCGTTGACATTTTTGTTTCAATTTTACTTCTTAAACCTTTTAACGCTAAAACTGAGAGTGCTACAGTTCGTCATTTTATCACTTAAGTTCTTTGTAGTTTAATTTTTAAGCCGTTTGTCTTTAAGCTTACAATTATGCACAATTTGAATTTCTTTCGCCACTGGCGTCCCGACATCACTCTCTCCAAGGATAGGAAATATTTCACTGACGAGTACTGATATGTTTATTTATTTTAGTATTTTGCAAGTTTAGCAAAAAGTCCTTTGATAAGCACGAATGCTTGCAAATCCAGCCGTCCAACTACAGTGTTTTACTAGTTAAAGTTAAGACGCGAAATAAATTATTTGTACATTTTGAGTTGTTCTTAGGGAATTCACAGTGAAGAAAATGTGACTCATGTTTTCAGTAGGATTAGCAGGTCTACAGGCGTCAAAATACCAATGAAGGCTTTGAATCAATGTCGTACGTCGACCTCATCGCTATATATGCCTGTGTGATAAGTAAATAGCTTTGCTTTGAGACCATCGATTAGGATTACATATTCCTCCTTTTCATTTGTGTAACTAACAACTGAAAATAACAAAACTTTCGGGCGAATGTTCTCGTTCATTTAACGTATAATATGAAACGATTGCTACAGAGAGAGAGAGCGCCACTATGACAAAACTATGACATTGTTAAAGTCAAGAATCAAGAGGCATGTTTTGAGAGGCAAATGGTTGTACACTGACAGACAATTTTACAAATTTAAACTGAAAATAACTTTTAACTTTTGAGAGTCTTTTGTCCCAAAAACTAAAAAGTTATAAGACTTAAAAGGCAAAATCTGGTCGGAAAACCAATTAACCTCCTTCACAAGAAAACTATTGTTTTTATCAATTTGAAAGAAGTTTTCTTTCATCCTTATTAATTTCACAGTATTTAGAAGCTAGAGATGAGAGATTTCGCTTGTTTTTCAGTTACACGTACAAATCATGTTTGTTCGTGTGATGCTTGTCTTTAACTCTCTGTATAAGTGAAACATTTGGTAAAG
The DNA here is from genome assembly GCA_019787425.1 of Platygyra sinensis. Classification (NCBI taxonomy): domain Eukaryota; kingdom Metazoa; phylum Cnidaria; class Anthozoa; order Scleractinia; family Merulinidae; genus Platygyra; species Platygyra sinensis. The sequence goes on along the minus strand of JAHPZR010040172.1, from coordinate 21,591 downwards.
AGAAGTTGCTAAGCTATAAGGAAACATGGAAAGACAAAAGTTTAATTTACAAATATTCCTGATATCGCTTCCACTTAAACACCTACTGTCATTTAAAACGCTCATATAATTCCTCTTATCTTAATTCAAGGTCACTCCAACCTTATTATTGGTATCCTACTAATTTATATTTTCTAGTTTCTTTTAACGTTGAAGAAAATTCACCAATTTCCAAAATTATGAAACATTATTTAAGGCAGTTTAATGGCAAAAAAGCAAATAAATTCAAAAGTTTACTTTTCTCGAGATATGTTCTCGATTTTCAATTGAAACCCTTGGAGACAAAAGTAACACTCTAATGTAATATAAACATTGAGTAAGTAATGCCCTTTAAGATGCGTTTCTGGATCCTAATAAACCAGATGAGGTCACTCGGTCCTGTATAGCCGTTAAGAATATTTCAATCTTTAGCCTTCTACTTATTTCTAGGTATTTCTATTTCTTATCGATGACTGACCTAGGGGAAAAAAAACGCCCCGGGCGAATGCAGTGATAGGTCAATAAAATCCCATATCATCCTCGCTAGCAGGTGCTCGGTTTAGAAATTTGAAATTTGTTTAAGACAGGCAATAACTCATAGGTGGAATAACAATATCTGTTATCAATAGGCAGGTAATAAAGGAGGTTCAAATATGACAATGTGCAGTGTAGTTTTCACCTCTTTTGTCGTTTACGATAACAAAATTTCCGTGTAAAACCTAACAGTATTTTTAATAACCAGACGGATTTTGGCAATGGGTCTTTTAGTGCTTTTTTTCCCTTCCCTTTGTTCGCACGTATTTAATTTCGGAGCAATATGATTTTGGCAGGTGTTCGGTGGTGAAATTGATCCACATCAATGAAAAGCCTTGGTTTTTTTATTGCATGGCTCTCCAGGTGATCCGAGAAAGGCTTTCTGTTATGTTCTGACTTGATGCGAAACACGGGGTGAGGTAATATAAAAATCCACTTGAGTCCCACTGAAGAATGCTCGTAAAAACACTGAAATTCGAGAGGAAGCCGAGAAGACGAGTCGGCCGTACGTCCATTTAGTTAATTTCAACCCCAGTAACTCACTTCCTTTCTTTTCATCCCACTGATAGGTCTATTTATATTTTATGGCATTTTGCGGTTGGGGCAAGAAACATCGCGGGAAAATAACGTGTAATAAAACAAGGCTTTGTTACGACAGGGTATTTACCGCTTTCGCATCGTACAATTGTTCCCAGATTGTTTATCATTTTAGCTATTTCTAGCGTTACCGCAACTTGTAACTATTTTTAATCCGGCCACAAGATGGTTCGAAACAAAATTGCTAATGCAGTTTTGTGTTTGTTTTTATTATTTTGACAGTTTGCTTAAAACATCCGAAGGTGTCCAACAGAAACCCGCCACAGCAACTCCGTGATGGTTCTTACGTCCAACGCCGACCTCATAATGTATTTGCCTCATAAGTTTGATTAACGCAAGGTCAAAAAAAGCAATTCTTTACTGTAAGCCAGAAATTGCAATAAAGAGTCATTACAAAGCTCTCAGGGGTCCGTTTAATCACTCCACCCTCACGCTATTAGCAGAAAATGAAGAATCGTTTTGTTATACCCCTTTTAATCTGTAGCGATGTCTTGCTGATAGCGTCTTGCATCCGTTTGCCAACAGCGTGAGAGAAACAATAAACATATTCCACGCTGCTGTTATTCACAACCCCGCCCAGATTAATTGGCGCTGCCAGTTCCCTTGCGCCAGCCTCACGGGCACGCTGCTTTAGTGATTGCAAAGACAATCGAAGCACCACCGCCCTAGAGAAAATCTTAGTGCGTGCCTTTAGCTCGGGAGGATTGTGTTTGGAAGAGATTAAAGAAACAAAAAGCTACTGTGGATTTAAACTCTTTGAGTTCATACAAATCCAAGTTCGTAGCCTTAATCCCTTCGTTGCCTACTGGGTTGTTATGGCGGTCTATTTTTCCAAAAAGAAAAAAAAATTGCAGAGACATGTGCGGCTAAAAAAAAATGTTTGTGGGTTAACGATGCAGTTGGAAGGTCTATGGTTTATAAGCGTTGGGGAGGCGTGCTATTTAGTTGTAATCAAGTCTTTAAACAAGAAGTGATGGCTGTTTTATCAGCATCTCAATCCCAAAGATTCTCCAGGACTAATAGAAATAACTGCAAGGTACTTTTTCATATTTTGATCAAATATTGGTGACCTATTGAATACTATTCACGCTGCCTTTAATTTATTGGACCAAATTCCCTAAGTAAATCCATCGCAGTCACGTTTAAAGAAAAATGGCTATGCTTGGATATATTTTCACGTTTTCAATGTTATAACTTCGTTTCCCGAGCAAAATACACCAATTCAAGCTGTCGATTCTCCGATAATGTGACACTTTCTACGGCTGTAATCTGCGAATCTATGCGGCATTTATTTTTGTCAATACTGAACTGAATCGTAAAAGGTGCACAGCTAAGGATTTTAATGTGGGCAATTCAAAAGTTGGAAGGTCTATTTGCTCAGTTGCGACTGACTCGGAGAGAAAAATTAGTTGTTCCACTTCTTTTGTCCTTTCGAAGACTGAATTCGCTTTAAAGGGCTCTCACTGAAGGTAAAATCTATTTGTGGTCACTCCCTTCACGTGCCTTCGAAAGTCCTATTTTCGCAATTGCTAGGGTATTACAACCCTTCCAATGCAGGAAGCTTTATGAAGCTTCAAGAACTTTATAAAACATCAACTTTACAAGTCAATTTATCATATATTACACGCGAGCAGTCCGTTGTTAAACTCGACTAGAGTCGGTTGCAAGGCAAAGATCCTGCCTTTAAAAAACAGGCCGAGCGTCAATTTTGAGTCGATGTGCTCTGCTCTCGGTGGCACTCAAGTTCGCATTTATCTAACACAGGCTGAACTGTTTAAAACTGTTCAGGTAATCGCGTTTTCAAAACTTGCTTCATTTGTTACGCATCTTAGTAATGGCGGTGAGAATTTTCCAATATTAAATACAAACGGTTTATAACAGCGCATAAAATTAGAGAAGAGGAAAAACAATCCGGTCTTGGAAGATCTACAATTCATTAATAGAAAGCAGTTTTATATGAGTTATTAAGTGTTAATCCTAAAAGAGACTTGGCAAAAAGTATGTTTTCAAATCTTTAACCACTAATGTCTTCTGGTGAAGCTGCAAAGAACGGTCTCAAGTATTCCACAAAACTTTCATTTTTAACTAAATCTCCATCTATAGGATAAGGGGAATATTGTCTCTCTCTACAATAGCTTTGCAGCTCATAGATGAATATATTCTTATAAACACTTCCCAGAAATGTGATAACTAGGAAACTCTATTTTAGTCTTGTCCAAACATGACTAAATAAATCCTTTCCTCATAATGAATCGCTCTGATTAATTGTTTGAATCCTTTTGAACAATGTACCCAAGACAAATCTCCAAAGTAAATAAACATCATGTTGGTCACTATTGATTAACCACGTTTGTAGAAGGCGAAATATATATATATCAACAGTTCGAAAGCACTATCAAAGTTATAAATTTTATTTTACCGATGCAAATTTCATATCTATAAGGACATTGATTACTTAATATTCTCTTGTATACATTCACCTTCGGAGATCTAGACACTGCATTTTACTACATGAATTTGTTTACCCTAGGATAAAACTCACTCTAAAAGTGTATGCTTGAATAACTTTCACGTCGACCGTGAAGGTTTGTAACTGAAACAAAATTTATTTCAGTGTCTAAAGCTCGGTGTTCTTTGTGTAAGGATGAACGTTAAGCAAATTCAATCAAGTTATTAACAGATAAGGGACAGATGTGGTTAAATTGAGAAGCGAATATATGTAATTTTGTCGCATTCTTTGGTAAGCCAAATATTGACACAAAATTTCATTTAAAAAAGGTTTCTAAATTTAATACGTGGACCATAACACTGTTGATCAAAAAGATGAATATTCCATGAAAAAATAAATTTTCCTTCACCTCAATACGATGAAAACCGCTTAAATATCACGCCATATTGTTATGTACATAACCATCGTAAGGATTCTGCCAAAAGCAAGTTAATAACACTTCGTCCAAACTTTGAACCCGGTCTAAAAAAAAACATTTGTTTTATTTTAATAAGAGAAAAGAAATCAAGTTGAGCTAAGTGAATTAAAGGATTAGTACTGAACTTAATTAATGAGAACAACTAGAACAAAAAAAGAGAATGCAATCAGATTATAAACTTACTCATAAGGGAACATGAAGCTATGCATTCCCAAATTTTTGGATTTTCGCTTCGCTGAATAAATTTGCACATGTGAATTCAGTCGAGTTGGAAGCATAGTCGACATTCTGTTAAAGTCGTCTTACAATTTGTACAACTCCTGTATTTTGTTATAGCATCTTATGTAAAAATAAGAAAAATCCTTCATAACTTGTACAATTGCTACAACTTATTTCTTTAATTGATAATGTATTTCTCCTCATAATTTATACATAAAAAAAACTATTCACCAGGGAACTCGAATTTTAGTTTGTTTAAATCACAGTCTTTTCCCATGTCCTCTGAATTTACGTGCGCTCTATTTTTAGAAGACTATACGACTACTTATCCCGCAGACCTAAGATTGAAACCTTCTTTTATTAGCCTTCCAAGATTTTTCCAAGACTTTTTTTTAGTTTACTTTTCTAATCCTTAGCTTGTATGACGCTTTAGCACATCCTTCTTTAGGCTCTTTATATATCTCAATTTACCATCCTATAGGAAATAATTCATACTTTTTGAAATCCGTATGCCTGTTTGATGAATATGACACAGTTTTCAGTTTTAGTCTTGCAATAGCTCTTAGTAGAGGGTTTTTGGCGACTTTTATGTACAAAAGTCCAATACTAGGAAAGCGTGAGTTTCTTTAAAACGTGATAATTCGACAGCAATATCCACACTGCATTCATAACACCATAATATTGTGGAAATAGAATGCTTCATTAAATTTTGCAGCGCATCTCAATCGAAAACCAGTGTAGTGAATGCTTAAAATTTCTAGCAAAGTAAATTCATCTATGTATCTATGTATCAATTTATGAAACAGTTTCTTGGGACCTTGGTTTATGATAAACTATCTTATAGACGGAATCATCGACATAATGCATTTTTATGAAAACCAGTAATAGGTAATAAAACAGCGAAAGTAACACATATTTCAGAGTAAAAATATCGTAAAAATCAAGTAAAATCAACAAGGGCAAAAAAACTCCAGGCGTAAGTACAAACGCATGGCTTCGAAGAACAGAACAGATAAAAATCAAGCTTTCGTCAAACTATACATTCAATTAGAGGATAACCGTTTGGAAATGTATAATTTTTAGAAATGTGCTGAGTTCGTTAATAGATAAGAAAGCGTAAGGGAATAACTATCTTTTTAACAGTTTAGATTCAACAGCGCAACTGAATAATACTGGCATAGCGCTAGTTAAAACCCCTAACGTACCAACTTTTTTTCTTTATGAGAAACACCAGAAAGAGATCATTTACAGGGTACATTAGGCTCTTTTCTTGACCGCTTGAATATGCAACGAATTGATTTGGACCAGTATATTTAAGTTGTTTCAAAAGAATTTCGTCATTAAAGATCGAAAAGAAAAAAAAATCAAGTGCTCTTTCCTTTCTGGCATAGAAATACGGACACCAGATCACAACAAAATTCTTCCAATACCACCAGTTCACTTCTACCATTCAAATGTCACTCAAAATGAATACTTCTCGACGCAAACAACTTAAATAAAGATATTAACAGTGCTCTAAAAACAAATTTATAAAAGTAACACAGGTCCACCTGGTCTAAAACTGAAAGTGTTCATGGAAATATTTGCTAATAGATAGAAGTAACGCGTGGTTTTTGTAGCACTGTTGGCACTTTTCTTCTCTTTCCTGTGCCTTAGAGCAATTTAATGCATGTCGTTTGCCGGGTGATCTTACAGTACTTAACATTCTCTTTTACTGTTTTGTTTGAAGGTGTAAAAGCATTGCTCATTGTTATCTCACTCTTTAGCGATGTTACAGGAGGGTGCTTTATCCTTTCTGCACTTTTGGGTGCTGTTACATTTCTGCATACCACTTCTTGGTAATGTCTGATGATTTAAAATCACTGTGCATCACTATCTGACTCTAGGGTAATGTTACAGCTCTGTTCTTTTTTTCTTTTTTTTGCAGCAGTTTTGGGTAATTTTACAAACCTGTTCACCCTTTTGCACTGTTCACTTTGATTTTATGTCCTTTAGTGATGTTAGAGCAATTCCCATTTTCCTTTTGTTGCACTGTTTGATTATGTGAAAGCGCTGGGCATTGCAATCTCCCTTTTTGTGATGTAAAAGTAAGATACCAATATATTTGCTGCACTTTTGGGTGATGTTACAGATCTGCGCACCTTTTTGTCTCTATATTTGATGATTTAAAAGCATTGCGCATTACTGTCTCACTCTGGCGATGTCAGTTGCAGTAAGGCATTATTATCTTCGATGCTCTGTAGGATGATGTTACAGCACTGCGCAGTTTGGGGTAATTTTACTAAACTGCTCATCCTTTTGCACTGTGCAGTTCTATTTCATGTCGTTTAGTAACAACACTTCACATTTTCCTTTTTGTGCATTGCTAGTTGATGTAATTAATAGCTTTGCGCACTGCTATTTTACTCTTTTGTGATGTTACAACATTATCTGTGCTGCACTGTTGGGCGATGTTGCAGCCCTGCGCATTTTTTTGTCGTCCTGTTTGATTGTGTAAAAGCAGTGCTCATCGCTATCTCACTCTTCGGTGATTATTATCTTTAGTGCACTTTTGAGTGATGTTACATCTCTGCTCATCATTTTTCAGCACTGTTTGATAATTTAAAATAACTGTATATTTCTCCTTTAGTTAAAAGAACTCCACGCTTCTATCTTACTCTGGTGGTGTTACAGTAATACACCATTATTATTTTCTGTCCTGTAGGTTGATGTTACAACTCTGCGCATCTTTTTGTTGCACTGGTAGATGATGTAAAATTACTTCTTGAGCATTCACGATGTATCCAGTAAGACTTTTTTATTCTTGGTCATGTAACAGTGAGTAGCTGCTCCCTTGGGCGATGGTGCAGCAACACGAATCCCGTGGTTTCACTGTTTGTTGCTGGATATAAATGTAACGTGCTTCACTGCATTACTCTTTGCTTTTGTCGGGATAGCAAATGGTGACTTCTCTTTAACTCTTAGCGAGGATTTCAAGACGCGAGACAGATTTTTTTTGAATTGACTTCATAACGTTTGCGATGCATAAGTTCTTTTATTACCGGAATAGGTTATTTCAGAGGGAACAACTAAAATCCACCAATGAGATTGTTTCATTGCCGGTACAATATTCTCTTAGTACTGGAGACACTGCTCTAAATGATCCCACAGGATCACTGATCTTGAAGATTCTATAGTTTTATAACTTACGTTTGTGAGAGGAGAACTTGCTTTTAACAGAAGATGTCATTCTCTTCTTCTTCAATCTCTCTTTCAATTTTAGTTGTTTTAAAACAACAGACATGACAATACGCCTAGTCGGCTCCCAACCGCAAGAATTGCGCCTTTGAGGTGTGTGAATTGAAGTGGTCTTGTCCAAGTTCTTGTATATTTTTTTGTTTCTAAACATATTAAGTCTTGTAATAAATTTCTTATTTGCCTAGCTTGCTCGGGACTATGCTGGGTCACTAACCCTCTGATCTACATAGGGAATGGATAGTAACCAACTGGAAGATTTTTGCAATTTTCAAACGGAGGATAACTGTTAGTTTTTCAGAGCTCTCCGTGGAAAACACAACTTTCCATTTTCCTTGGTTAGCATTGTAACATAAGTATCCTTTTCTACTGGTGTATACCAATATTCAGTAGGCTATCGGTTTCAAGCAATGTTCCGTTTGGTACCAGAAGCCTTGCGTATAATTGAAGCAATGATCAGTCAGTACAATATGTAGTATGTAGTTCGAAATCTGCAAGGTAATACAAAACTGTCTATTTATGATCTTCAGATAACAGAAAGAGGTACGAAAGAATAGTCACCCGATGGCCTTCAGATACTGTCTTATCACAGTTGTTTCTGTGTGAATTAGTCTGTAATACAGTAATTGGGCAATTATCGTTTGCACGTGTTAAGCGCGTGTAATTATGTGAAATTATAATCAATGATGATACACCATTTAAATTCTATCAACATTTAAACGCTTTAACATGACGTCACAGTAGCCACATTGGTGTCTCCAATCAATGAAATGAGGGCCGTGATGATGCTTGAAGCCAATTCTGTGGGATTTGAACACTTTTCTCTTTCTCCAAAAAGTTTACATGGCTATTGGCTATCGGAATAGTTTGCCATCAATTTACATCATGTTTTGACTTCCTGGTAAAATACTGAGATCTAAGTCATTTGACGTCATAAACGAACAAAAAGACAAATTCCATATAATTTTCGGAAGTCTATCCGTCTGCTAGTCAGCCCTTCCCCTCCCAACCTTGAATGTTTCATATCATATTAATGTGCTGAAGATGTTGAGAGTAATTGTTTGTTCGTCAGGGGGGTGTTTTTATAGATCTGGCTTATGCGACGGCATCACGCATCATTACCTTAACAAATTGATGTCAGTTTTTATGCGTCTGTCTTGTTATTGATCATGAATTTCGTCATAACATTTTCAAAGTAGCTGTGGATCCACGAGGCGATAGCCGAGTGGATCCGCAGACTACTTTGACAATGTTATGACGAAATTCATTGTCAACAACAGGACAGACGCATTAAAAACTGACATCAATTTGTTTTTTTACGATAACAAATTGTCGAATTACCCGCTCTCGCTCGCTGACGCGTCGTATGAATTGCAAATTCATGTGTCTGTCCGCATATGGACAATAAAATTTAACCAATGAACGCGCGGGAATTTCTGCAGTTATCGTAAAATCTCTGTTTTACACATAAACTAAAGAGAGATTTTTCTATGAATACCATTTTAACATTGGTTGAAGCTTTGGCTGATGAAACAGTATTGCGGCTCTTTCTGAACGCTTTAGATGACCTTTTAGCATGGCTTGCCCTTAAGCCAACTGCTGATTCTTGCCGTTAAACGCTGCGCATCTCTTTGATGTATCGCTTGGAAATTTTTATCCTACGCATTTATCTATTATCCTTAATGATGTTACAAAAATGGGACTGTCTTGCTTATTGGCCGGGTGAAATCTCTTTGTACTAGTGCTTGCAGTATTTTGTTTAGGCGCTATCTTTTCCACTGTTGCAATTTTGTAGGTCGAGAGGCTATCTTTCCTGTTTTCGTACTGTTTGGTGCAAACATTTAGTGGCGTTGTTATCCATGGTAATTAATCAGTAATGCTTATCCGTTTTGCTGTTTGGACGCTTTTCTTGGATTGCTTCTCAATGGTACAGTACGGAGGTCTCTGACTAAAATCTTGACTTTGATAATTGGGTGACTCCTCACATTATTGTGTTTATGAATGATGCTCTTACAATGCACATTTGTGGAAGTTTTAAGCTTACTTTTGTGACAAAACTTGCTTTTAACAGAACATTCCGTTCTAGTTGTTTTAAAACATCAGACGTGACAATATGCCTAGTCGACTCCCAATACGAATTGCCCCTTTGAAGTTTGCGAAGTGGTCTTGTCCACGTTCTTGTATATTTTTTTCTATGAATGATGCTCTTACAATGCACATTTATTTGCAGCACTGTCAAATGCTGTTACAGCAATGCACATGACTTGGTTGTACAGGTGGGTAATTAAGAAGCAATAGCCGTCATGTTGTCTTCCTTTTTAGGTAGGCTGTGAGTGTTTAGGTGCAGCATTCCGCATGACTTTTTCACACTTTTTTGACGAAGCTGAAGCAATTCCCATGCCTGTGTTGTACTGCTGGGCTAAGTTGCAGCAATATGCCTGAATTTGTTTTACTGCTTGTTGCAGCTGAAGCAATTCGCTTGACTTTTTTGTACTGTGGACTAAGGTGCAGTGATATGCATGATTTTCTTGTACTACTTGGTAAAGGTGCAGCAATGCGATTTTCTCCGTAATACTGTGAAATGATGTTACAGCAATGCGCATGACTTCTTGTACTGGTGGCTGGATAAGATGGAATGCCCGTCAAGCACTTTATTGTACTGCTACGTTATGTTGCAGCAATACGCATGCCATTTTTTGTCATCACAACTGGGTGAAAGTGCAGCAACGCAAACGACTATGTTGTGCTGTTTGTTTAAGCTGTAGCAATTCGCGTGACCGTGTTGTGCTACTGGTATAGCTGTAGCCGGACGCATGACTTTGTTACACTACTTAGCGACGGTGCAGCATTGCACAAAACGTTTTCGCACTGTTTTTTGGAACTGGAGGAATGCGCATCCTTTTTTGTACAACTGCGTGTAGGTGTAGAAACGCACATTACTTTGTTGTACTGTTGAGTTAGGTTGCAGCACTGCGTATGATTTTGTTATATTATGGGTGATGAATAAGAAGCACTGTGCATCACTTTGTTCTACTATTGAGTGTAGGTAAAGGTAAAGTCTGCATACGAGTCAATTGTGGATCTGATACCGGTTTCTATACCATGAAGCGACTAGGAGTATTTCTACTCCCCCCTGGATGGGATGCTAGTCCATCGCAGGTTATCCCCCAGCATGAAGTTCACCAGTACCCATTTATACATCTGGGTGGAGAGAGGCACCGTGAGAGTAAAGTGTCCTGCCCAAGGACACAACACAATGTCCCCAGCCAGGGCTCGAACCCAGACCGCTTGCTTCGGAGTCGCGCGCACCAACCATGAGGCCATCGCGCCTCCTACACTGAGTGTAGGTGCAGCAGCACAACAAAGTGATATACGCTGCTGCACCTACACTCAGTTGTGGCAATGCGTATGAATTGCTTTGACAACTGGGTGATGGCAAAGCAAAGCCCATGAATTTGTTATCTGTTTGTTGAAGTGGAGGCAATTCGCATGATTATGGCGTACTGTTCTATCTAGTGGCATTAACGCGGGTGACTTTATTGCAGTTCTTGAAGATGCAGCAATGCCGATTACTCTTTTTACTGTTTGCTAAAGCTGAAGCACCTCTACTGGCTTTGTTGCACTATCAGGCGAAATTACTGCAATTCGCAAGACGTCGTTGTATCTTTGAAGGATATACAACAGCTCACATAACTTTGCTGCACTGTTGAGTTACTTCTTTTTCTACTGTTGGTTGAAGGTGCAGCAATTGAGCATCACGTTCTTATACTGCTGGATAGAATCACATAAGGCAATGTACATAACTTTATTATACGCTTCCTTGGAAATTGTAGGTAGTCCATTTTGTACCGCTGATAATCTATGTATTTGCCGTTGTTAATGTTGCTGGGGTAAGTTACACCAGTTTGCATCTTATTCTCAAGTTGCAGCAATACAGGCGAGAAATGAATTTTACTATTGTACCGTTAGGTGACTTTAGAGCGAAGTGCATCTTTTTGCTGTACTGTAGGATGACTTTTGTGCAAGGCCTGCCACTTGGTTGTACCTTTGGGTTACGGTAAAGTAATTCCGTTAAGTTTGTGATGTTATAGCGTGCGCATCCTTTTGGTACTTCTTAAGTGTTGTTATAACAACGCGTATGCCAGTGGCTCTCTTGCATTGTAGTGTATGTTCAAGAGCCACGCTACTATTTCTTTTGTTTTTGGAAATGTGCAAGCATACGGAATCCATTGGTTATACTGACTCCACAGTAGAGTCCATATCTTTCGAGATTTGTACTTTGGGAGACCCATTTAATGAGATTAGTGTAGACAGAAGTCAAAATAGCTCAAGGTCACTATTGTGTTACTTAAGCCTCACCTTTGGGTGAGCGTCAAATGTATTCAGATATACTAAACTAAACTGTTTAACAATGCATATGTTCTTGTGGGAGGCGCGGTGGCCTCATGTTTAGTGCGCTCGACTCCGGAGCGAGCGGTCCGGGTTGTGTTGTGTTCTTGGGCAAGACACTTTACTCTCACAGTGCCTCTCCCCACCCGGCCGGCCAGGTGTATAAATGAGTACCGGCGAGTTGTTGGGGAAACCTAACAAAATTGCGTGGAAGTGACCTTCGATGGACTAGATCCCGTCCAGGTGAAGTAGAAATACTTCCAGCCACTTCATGCTACAGAAATCGAGATAAGCTCCGGCAGCTATGAGCCAGCCTCTTGTTTTTGTCAGAGATACTCCTTCGTACTTTTGTGTAACTGTTAACACCGTGCAATTACTATAGTTGCTGTTATTTTGTTTATGCTCCGCTAATATCATTACTAGACTGTTTAAGTGATTTTGTTGGAGGTCAAGACCCCAGTTTTTGTACTTTTCGTTCGTTGCTTCGAGCTGCTTTGAACCTTTTCCAATGTTGATTTTTTATTGGTTGTGCTGTCACTTAATTACAGAAACTTGTGTCGGAATTGACAAAAGTTGTCGCGAAGTCTATGAATCTTCAGCTCGCTGGTTACGTCCTTTTCACCTAGTTTAAATAAAAGAGACAAGGAGTGTGACTATTGCCACTGGAAGGACGAAGATATCGTCACTTCGCAGGTCATCCATTTCATCACAGGCTACCCAATGTTATTAGCACTTTTTTTTTCCAATGGGTCATCTGAATAAAAATTTGCAAGTGCAATGTGCCTCGTCCTTGATCGTGAACTTCACCTTTTCTCATGATAACACTCGTCCTTCGGGCTCAAAAAAAAATATATGGATTGGGTTGGTCTTCGAAGGCAAAGGATATCAAATTAAGCAAAACGTGCGCTCTTAGCATGTGTTGAACTGAAGAAGAGTACATCGAGCAACTTGGCAATATAAATAATTTAAATGAGAATTTACAACCGAACGCGATTTCGACTATAGTCAACGCTTCTGTTGATATAATACTAACAATTTATTTTCTACTCAAATTGGCATTTTGGACTCTCTTAGCAATCCAAATCCGTTCACGTTTCTGTCAGATTTCAGTTTTCGCCAGCTGTGATCGATTCCATGTGGCAATTGTTATTAATTCAAAAGCTTCGTGGAGGTTTAAAGTTTGATCTCTTCCGTTTTAAGCTTGGGGTGCCCATTGTTCATATCAACAAACTGCGACCACCCAGTTCTCTTTGAAGTTAAAATTGGACGCAACGCAGTAGAAAAGTCCATAAATATTCTGATATATTTTTTTATTCTTAAAATGCAAGATTCTTATAAGCATACCTACCATTATTCCTCAAAGGCCGTCATCGATGAGAATTCGATTTATTACCTTTTCCAGGAACTCTTTCTCGTCCTGAAAAAGAGTATTTATATGTTTGTGTTTTCGTGATGTATGTAAATAAATTTATTCTTTATTCTTTAAAGTGCCAATTTTTGGCCGAATGATGTGTTTGCAAAAAAGTGTGTTTTGAAAATGATGTGTTGCGCAGAATTTATTTGAAGCGGCATTTTATTTGTAGATCATATCTTGTTTGTGGTATGTGTGAGATCAGAATGATCTGAGATAGTCCGAGAAAATTCAAAATTGTTTTGCTTGATTTGAACTGCAGTCGCACGCAACGCAAGGTTTCTGTGGAAACCTTCATTAACACAGCACTTGTCTATTACTTTCACTATTCAAGCAAGAACGTATAACTTTTAGTCAGTCGCGGTTTTTCAATAATAAAGGGGTTATTCTTGTTACTACAATTCCTTTCAACTCTTTAATCCACCAAGTTCCTTTCCAATTGTGATGTATGTCTAAAGCGGTACCAAAAATGATAAACCATAGCATTAGGACTGCTTATTTCCTTGGTGATGGCCCTCGAGTAACATAAAAACAATCATAGTTTTGTTCCTGTCGCGTTTCATCGACCATGGATTAACAATAATCGTTGCAAATAGTCAAACGTTCTTTTTTAAGCTATAGTTTGTAGATTGTAAATCTTTTTCCGCGTTTAATAAGAGCGAAAATTCAGTTTCATGAGTCCTTGATGTGCTCTGTTTCGTTAAACGTTTCGGCTATGAGCCAGCACCTACTGATCTGGGTTAATTTCCTTTCCTGCGGACGCTACCTACTCTTTCATCATCCCAGGTAAAGTCGAGCTTACTAAAAGTTTAAAATTCCAGTGATAAGATATTTCCTTTTAAAATCTAGAACTCTCCTTTCATGGCTTGGACTAAAGAAAGCATCCGATAATCAATGATTTCCAACGCATTCATGACGAGATCAGTCGAACTGTTTCTAGCTCTGTCTCATACAAAAAAACCCTCTAGCTCTGTCGTGGACAAAGAATTCAAAAGAAACCTCTTGCAGCGTAAAAGCGTGTTTCTGGTAAACGCAAAGGAAAAGAAAACAGAAGTTTGCGGCAAGAGAACTGTTTGCTAAACCCAATCAGTGATAATGATCAACGGGAAATTGTAGACCGTAAAATATTGAAGATCTTAGTACGATGTTTTTTGCCCACATTTAGGTTGATGATGGCAGGTACCGCGGAGTATTAAGACACACTCTGCTCAGTCGCCATATGAGGCAAAATTCAACATGTGTTGAACCGAATTGGGAAGCATTCCCTCCCACAGAAACTAAAGGGAAAATAAAAGGGTTGAACTGTTAGACGCTCCGCTAGTTGCCGGTAGCTCTCGACCGGAGAGCTTTTCCGGCGAGGGTTGTGAAAATTGTGAATGTTGGAGCTGGAGGGATTTGATTTTCGGTTCTCGTTTGAAGGCATTCATGAGTGTTTAAGGTAAGGATGTGGGTAAAACAATTAGTCCTTGTTAAGGAAAAAGCTTTATTGGGTTTTAATTGTCAAAGACGAAGAGGAAGTGATTTTTGTCCTTTGCTGGGGCGTACATGTAGATTTATATTTTGCACGGAAATGTTTTATTTGATGCAGCTTGACAATTAAATGGCTGTTTGCCCAAATGGGAATTTGTTTACTGGCCGAAAGAAATCCATAAAGGGACAATTTGCAGATGTAACAAGGCATATTATAGATACCATATCATGGCACTCAGAACTAAAAAGCAAAGATGTTTATTTAAAGAATGAGAACACACAGATTTTGCATATTCATCTTTAGAGGCTATAGTGAAGTCTAAGAAGAAAACATGAAGAGCTCTATCGTTTACAAAGACTTTAATTTAGCAGGTGTTTCCATGAATCGGTGCATAAGAAAAGTGCAGGGCGAGGCCACAACGCCAGCCAAATCTGTATCGTTGTCTCATCATATTTTCTTAATTTCGAAATTATTTGAAATTATTTGCTTTTCTCTTAAGCAGATATTTATTACTTTTGCTGGCTTGTTTCATTGAACTCAAAACACGTGGTAGCCAGCTTAGAACGATTGAATGCGCCTCGCTGCTGGATAGTTTTTTGACGTTCTTTTCAAGAATTGTAAAGTTGAAATGAAATTAAATCAGTAGGGGACGCTTCTTTGCA
Organism: Platygyra sinensis; assembly: GCA_019787425.1. NCBI lineage: Eukaryota > Metazoa > Cnidaria > Anthozoa > Scleractinia > Merulinidae > Platygyra > Platygyra sinensis. The sequence goes on along the minus strand of JAHPZR010040172.1, from coordinate 6,129 downwards.
CACCTTATGCTGGCCATAAAATTCTCTTTAGGGAATAGTGTGCCATTGAATACACGCGTCCCTGTATGATGATAGCAAAACATTTTTATTAAAGTTACTGACAAGATGGATGTAATCATTGTTAAACAGTATTAATTGTTTACTGCAAACTTTGTTGTGTCGCTTGCCGTGCAAATCTCCGCCTAATTCTACTTGGGCTATTTCTCAAAAGATATTAACATAGCAAAACACTCAACTTTTATTTGAAAAAATTTATTGAAATCGGATGTGTGTGATGGATGAGGAAACAAAATTATTTTTGTACCTGTCCTTTCTTTAAAATAGTACAACACCGATTCTTTGCGAACGGGTGTGGCGCTGGGGAGCTCTTTGTTCAACAAGCAAAGCATTACAACCAGAAATATTTATTTCAGGCATGCTTGGTGCAGTTTAAGCCATAAAAATCGTAATCTCATCTGTAAAAGATTGGTTTTATTTAGAATGTCTATAAACTAAAACTGAAGCAATTCATTGCTCAGAGTTAGAGAATAGAATTTGCGTGGAGAATGAATTAAAAATAAGGAACCAATTATTAGATCTGGTGGCAAATCGGTACTTTGTGAAAAGAAGCTTCACTCATGTTAATGGAAATGTTAAAGCGCCAGTAAGAAGACATTGATATCTAAAGGACAGCAGTTCAAGTTTTGTAACATGAAAATGGAATTCATGAAATTCAATTAAGTTGCAGTTTCTTTAAAGACAAAGCAAACTAAAACTCCAGAAGCTGGAGAACAGGATTTCACTTCACCTCAGTCTTTTGAACGTTACTGACTTAGCTCTTTCGCCGTGTCGAGAGTAACTGAAGAAAAGAAAAGAACCAAAAGTTCGAAGTACATTTAATGTACTGGGTTCACTTTGCTCTGGCTCAAAAGCCCTTGAAGACAAGCAGATCTTTGTCAGAAATTCTCGTCGACCTGTCCTTGATGAGTCTATTTGTTTTGAATGTTACCGAACCAATTCGTTGAGTCGAGATTTTGACAAAGTAACGGAAGAAAAGAAAAGAACCGAACATTTGACTAATATTTAACGTACTGGAATTTGATGTGGCTTAAACCCTTTAAAGAAAAGTAGGATTCTTTGTTCGATTTCATCCTACCATTAATTCATGTATTACTATTTCTATTAAGGGAAACTGAGTAATCGAACTTCCTGGGAAGTGGGATTTTTCTGCAAAGAAAGGGGTCCAAGATTTGTCTGCGATGTAATCATTCAATCTTGTCGTTTTTAGCTGGTGAACCCTTGAAAATGAAGAACATCGATATTCAGAACTTTATTGCACTTTATTTGTCAACTTATTCCATTTTCCTTGTGATATGATTTGAACGCAGCAGAATAGCACGATAACTTCTTTTCCATCCGTACATTATCTCTTCTGTACAAGTAAACCATTGCCAATGGGACCTTCTTGACAATTCAAGAGTATATGCTGTTCGTAATGTCATGTTCTGCACATCTGAGGTTTTAAGAAACACTTCTACAGACGAAAGGAAAAAAGAGAAATAAATCAGATTTTTGAGGTCATTTTAAGTTCATTTTAAACATACTTAGTTTGGTTACCAGAGGATACGGTTGGATTTTATTCAGGCCGCAATATCCCTTTCATTTACATAGAGAACTTACTACATTCACCAGCCCGGCTGGTGAATGTAGGAAGACCAAACTAAAGGTTATTTTGATCTTAAAACAGGGAGCTTTCCGCATTTCGTGTCAATGCTATAGGAATGATCCTAGATACGTGAATTTGTTTGTGTCGGAAGTTTTGAAAGAGATATTTACACTTATACCACTAGCACAACTTGTGTTACATTTAAATCACACGTTAATATAAAATATGATGATTGAACTTTTTCCCACTTACAGAATCACCAAAATACTAGATGCATTATAAAAGTCGGTAAAGTACGTTAAGTAAATTGCTTTAACTACATCAAAGCTTAGCAGCGTGAAAAGAGGAAGAATTCAATCGCTTACAAAAATCCTCAGTAGAAGTTTTCAGGAGCATGTCTTACAAACACAACAGTAACTTTTGTCCAATGTCAAACCAGGCCTTGTTGAAACTGAGAAGAACGAGAATAGTTTTCGGGCCATATACGAGAAAGTAAATTTGCCTAATGCAGTTTCCATGTGTACAATGGTATTTTACAAAGATAAATTGGAACTGAATCCTGTAAATAATTTTTAAAGCCTATATACTAAACGTTCGAACTTTAAGTCGTAATATTCAAGTTACATGAAAAGGTCTGTACCCTCCTACAAAAAGTGGAATTTGAGCTTGAAAAGAAAGTAGGGTCTATGTGCTACAAAATAATAAGAAATCCTTTAAGTTTCGTTGCATGAAAATGGACTAATGCTGGTTGTTTGGGTTCGTAGAAAAAAAAAACACACACTACAGTTGTGCCACAGTGTTTGTCTTATTCAGGGGCTGGTGTTTCTCGACATCGTCTGTCTAAAACACCACGGGAAATAACAACACGAAATAAAGCAACCAACCGTTTCGTTGCAGTTTTAAGGGAAACGTATCCTAAATAAGTGATTTGGTGGTGTGTTTCTGACATAAGGGTCCAGCGACCTCTAGAGAGCAATTCAGTTTACTGTTTCTTATTGTTTTTCGTGTTTCTTCAGTTACAGAGGTCAAGGAACGAAACTGCCTGGTAGCATTGTGAATTTCAGATTCTTAATACCTAACTGAGTAAACGCGCAATTTTTTGCTTTAAGTTGGCAAAATATGTTGGTTCGTACTTTTATGTCTCATTTTATAAGTAACAAAAGGGTAAACTTTAGAGAAGTCTGCGTATGGACGATTTAGTCAGTCCTACTTTTCCCCTAGGTTTAAAATTTGGTTCCCTTTGATTAGACTCCTAAATACGATACATCCTATTTTCCACATTTCATTTCGAGTAGTAAGTAACAGAAAGGTTTCTTTTTTCGTCATTTTCAATTCGTCAATTCGTGGTAGGAATTTTTAACGTCTACAGCTCTTAGTCCCTATCAAAATTAATTCGCAAACCTTCCATGGCACGAGTGAAGAGATAGGTGGCAGGTCTTTCTCTCTGAACCTAATTCATTTTGCTGTGGGATCCACTTTGTTGAGGCAAGACCGTCTTGATTTTGTATTTATTTTCACGAATAACAGCGATTTCAGCAACTTTTCGATGAATCATATTGTCTTATTGGGCGTTGTCGCGTCCATTTCAGACTCGACGAAGCAGATGTCAGACCAAGATTCCCTGACTCAGAAGCCGTAAGATAGCGGTTTTAGCAGCAACTATTTCTAGACGTTAAATGACTTTGAGATGTTCCCTTTATGTCCTTCTGCTTTGCATTATGCTTGGCATCAATCACTCCGAAAGAAGCAAATTAATTTTCTTCTTTCAGAATTCTTCCATAAAAATTTAAACGACTGCAAGCTCTCAGCGTTAGACGTTTTTTGTCCTCTTTCGCGCTACAAAAGGATGAAATCTTCAGCTCTAATTTAGAAATATAGAACCTAGCATTCGGTGTGTTCTATTTTGAAATATAAGTTTGGCTTCTGTACATGTAGACGTTTTTGTTCCTCGTATCATTCCTTAAAGTCTTACTTACCCAATGGCTTAAAAACAGCAAAACCTATGTACCAAACATATTATTGCCAAAGAAATGAAACATGGAAAAAACTGATTTATTTGGAATTGCATCATTCAGTGACCAAACCATATAAAAACAAATTTTTGATACAATCGAGGACCGGAAGCTACGACAAATGATAAAAATGACCTTTACAGATTAGAGAGGATTTCAACTTAACCATAAGGCAATTTTCAAATTCAAAATCTGTTCGATATCGTCATAAACATGCAAAAAAACGTCTGGCTGGCGCTTCTTTCATGCAGTGAGAATTAATAGTATAACCGGTTGGTCTCTACACCGGCTTCAAAGGAAAACGGTCGGGGCGCGATGCTTGTCACGAAAGTGCATCTAAGGATATAAGAAAGGGCATCCGAGACTCCTCTGCTTTTTAATGTTTAGTACATGTCTCTGGGAACAGAATCAACATATTTTATCGCTGCGTGTTTATTACGTAGGAAGAGAATGAAACTGATTTTCAACCATTCCGTGATGGAAGGACAAAAGGTTTACTGTATTTCGGAGCAACCGGTTCAAAGCACCACGGGGCGTCACTCGTGAGAAGGAAACAATTTCCGAAACAAGTTACAGCTTGCTTCAAATTAGTAAAATTTTGTACCTGTGTACAATCCAGTAATGGAAACACGTGAAATGAAACCTGCTATCAAGGAATGTCGCATTTGGAAGAACTATTTCATGTTATAAGTTCATCAGCTATATTCATATTTAAATTTTGTAATGAAAATGGCGTCCACAGATTTATTTCAATCAACAAATTTGTCATTTTCACCTAACACTCGATATACAGTTAGAGATGGACTCGGCTGAGATTGTTTTCTCATACGTTGTAACACTTGTGTTGTTTCATTTTTCTCAAGACAACACATTCTTATCACTACCCATTTCGAATCTTGTCGGCTTTCAATATAGTATTTACTCGCTCCTTGATTCTGCTCACTGATTCTCCTCTCTTAAAGAAATAGAACGAAGCTTTATAACATGAAGAAACGACCTTCAGAGGTTCCGAAAAAATCTATCTTCAAGGTAGTGTGATGTAGGAACTAATGTTTAGTTTACTGAATTGCTCTTCAATTATCTGCTAAACTGAAAACTGGCAAGAGAAAAAAATTGGTCAAATAACATGAAACCAAGCAAGATTTTTTTCGCATCAAGCTTTGCATAAGCAAACACTGGGTTCCTCTTTATATGCTTTAAGTGGCAATGTTGAAGCAAAGTGTTAGCTCCCATTGCACGAAATACTTTGTTGAACGTCGGTGATTGAACACGGTGGCACTAACATAATTAGCCCCATGTTTTACAAAGGATTCCTTTACAACAAGTTGGAAATGCACCAGAGCTTCCGGTAATCTTTCAGCAAGGAAGTTGGAACTTTTTCAACCTTGTAGCTGGTAACAATATCCAAACCACAACTTGTGACCTGCTCAAGGGTAAAACTAAACTATCTGTGTCTAATTTGCTAAGGAAGAGTTTAGCTGTCTACAAGTTGAGTTGTTTTGGCTATAAAAGTTTAAACATGCTTTTCGTATCCAAGAGTGTTACTCGTCTGCTTTATTTTAATGTTAACATTGCACTGACTAAACCTGTAGATAATAAATGGTTAAAGAAATAATGTTCTTCTCTTTGCTTGAGTGAGGAGATGGTGTGTGTAAAAATAGAACAACGTGTGTTCCATTGGGATCAATGTTGGACTGACATCCTTCCTCCGAATGTCAAAGGCAAACAGTTTGTGTTGAAAGCCATTTTGTAGTTTGTGATTTAGAGAGAGGTATTATTTCTGGTTTCCTGTTCTAGCAAGGGTTGCTGGTGTTCCAAATAATCATGTGGAACATGCAACTGCTTGGGTGATCAACAATGTACTTTTATCAAAGTAATTCAAAAATTAAATTCTTTGCCAAGCTTTTGTTTACTTGGTAATGCTGAAACCTGTAATTATCCACTTCAAATCATCATAAATTTGTGTTTGGAATTTCTAACCAATTTTGTTCTGATATGATATAAAAAATCCTTAGGGCTTCATTTGTCATAATTCTCAAGTGGGTGATCGTTTCAAGAAATTAATGGCCACGTGCTACTGATGCTCCAAAACTGTCGAAAAGTTCTCATATTCCCTCGCTTTTTCTTCTTACTTTCACTACAGACTATCAATCTTTTAGTCACAGACTTTCGAAATACGAGGAATATTTTGTGGCAGGTAGCCGGCAGGAGAGCAATTTCAAGATTTGGAGACTCGACCATCAAATACATCAAGCGTCCATATTTATGCCAGCTGAACTGACTTGGTTCAGCTTTGAGTTGGCAGTGCTTGCAACATGTAATACGACTCCAAGGGAGTTTTTTCCGGTGTGCAATGAAGCTGTACTTAATGGGAGACGTAAAATTCTAGTCTTTTCCAATCCCCTTCCATATTGAAACCAGATGATGATTATAAGAGGTACCTGACAACCCAAAACCACCAGCAGGACCACA
>JAHPZR010040171.1:120000-124864 GCA_019787425.1 Platygyra sinensis | reverse complement strand
GCCGGGTTCTTTTCTTCCCGCGGAAAGAAAGGACGAGTGCCAGGGACTGGACTAGTTTACCCTAGGGATTATAAGCAATGTGCAGTGGCGGGTCCTAGGGAATGGGCCCGGGAGCGCCGGCTCCCCTTGTTTTTGGGTAAAAAAAAAAAAAAAAAAGAAATGATAGAAGGTGAGAAGAAACACAGGGGCAGCGCAAGTAAAAGCAAGGACCGTCTCCCTCACTTCACTTAAGCTCAAGGTCCTGGATCCGCCAATGAAGGTTGTAAATTGGTGGATGTGAGTGGAGAGGGACTTTTAAAATGGATTGGCCTCATGTATCTGTTGCGATTACCGCCAACTGTTTGATTTACACTATCCTGAATACAACTTTGGAGATTAATTATAGCAAAAATACGGCAGTTTTGTGTCCCAATCACCATTTGAAGGACATTTTCAACTGGTTTGTTGATTACAGAACAGTGATTACAGCTACTGGAAATAAAACTTATATGTGAAACACATAACTATTAATCATCTTGAAGTTTGGTAAACGAGGCTTAAATTAACTGCCTTTGGCGAGTGGATGAATCTCTGCTGTTTCCGAGCTTTCCGTTAGAGACGAAGTTGAAAGAGTTTACCCCAACGCATATGGCTATCGATAGAAACTGGAGTTCAACCTCATCAAAACTCGCGCCACGGCGACGCATCACTAAGGGCTCAAGTAGTTTTAGGGCGGGGGTTCCACCTGAAAGCCGTTATTTTGGCTGGGTAGTATGTCCTTAATGCAAATATCTCACTAACGCTTCAAGCAAATCAAAGATGTCAGCCAACCACGCCTCCAAAATTCGTGAGTATATTAAAGATGAAACAACAACTACATGATAAATTAAATGTTAGGAGATCTCGGAAAAAATCCGAGTCCCAGATGGGATTTGAACCCACCCATTTTTTCCGAGATCTCCTAACATTTAATTTATCATGTAGTTGTTGTTCATCTTTAAAATACGGGAAAACGGGCGTTATTACTTGCAGATAGGCAAATTGCCGAAACTCCTCCTACAGGCCTTGTTACAGGACCCGGTGTTGAAATGAACACATTACTACAAGGTACTAGCTGATGGTAATGTTAGAAAAGCAATAACATGTGTCAAATTTTAAAATTGAACACTGTTGTGTTGTGTCGATGGCAAGGGAAGCACTCAGTTAGTTATTAACAAGTTGTTAACGGTCTATTTAAAAAAAGTCCCTGACGTTCTCACTCGTGGGAGCTGGGAAACAGCGGAGTAGCGGACTGCCTATCAGTGAAAGTAGTCCTCAGGCCTGTGCGGTAGTTGTGAAGGCCTGACATGAACCCCGACCAAACTGGCAAATAGGTGCTCTGGTAAGTCTGCAGGAGTCTAGTCATCCCCTCAGACTGGTTCATGACTACAGAAACCCACACAGGAAATTCAATTTTAATACTCAAGCAGTTTTGAGGTCTGGGTCAGGAATGTAAAGTAGAAATACGGTTGGACAGCTATATCTCGTGTTTATATTTTTTTTTTACAAAGCTGAACTTTTCCCTGATTATCAAACATGCACAACTCGACGTCCTGCCTGTTAAGTTTAGAAATGGCAAATTGGTGGCGAATTTTCGGTCTATTGATCAATAAATGAGCGTTTTCGATGCAAATTAAAATTATCTTCCTTGCTACGTTTGGAATGATCTTCCTTGACTTCGTTTTTAGAGATATAAATGATCAAAGATCAAATTTTGTTGAAAAAGTCGACCTTTCACCTTTTAAAATTTTCTTTGAAAAGGGACGGTCATTCCAAACGTGAGAGGATGGAAATAACTGACACCCGCATCTAAAACGCGTTTTTGCGGGATGATATTACTAAAAACCGCCAGCAATTCCTGAAAATAATGGCTATTTCCCGCGCTTAACGTCACGTGACACTGGTCACGTGACCTGTCAGAAGTACCAATTCTACTTTAAATGTTCAGGACTTTAAAACCTAACTGTGTGCTAATATGGTTCCATTGTCATTTATATCTTCAAAATGTACTAATAAATTATTTTTACCGGTAAAAGCCTTTGATCCAGGCCTTACAGGCGGGGGTTCACCTGAATTTCAGTGAAATTTTTGGTAATTTAAAGAGTAGTTGAAAGGGAAAAAAAAGGGTTTTGGGAACACCACACAGACGTTGCCCGACCGGCACAATGGCACCCCAATTGTTGGGCAACTGTTTGGAGTGTATCTACCAATTTTTTCACTTCAAACTCTAATATTAAAACAACACCAAATCTTCAAATTTCCTATTTCTATAAATTTTACTAATACTTTGAGAAAAACTATTTATCTCCAAATATACCTAAAAATCACCAAAAAATTTACAAAACAACCCAAAACATAGATATGTGTAATGAGTGGAGCAATTCTTGATTGCTTGAAACGTAAGTGAGATATTTGCATTAAGAACATAATACCCAGCCAAAATACGGCTTTCAGGTGGACCCCCGCCTTAAACTACTTGAGACCTTATGCGTCGCCGTGGCGCGAGTTTGTGAGGTTGACCCAGTTTCTATCGATAGCCATATTCGTTGGGGTAAACTCTTTCACTTCGCTCTAACGGAAAGCTCGAAACAGCAGAGATTCATCAACTCGCAAAGGCAGTTAATTTAGCTCTTTACACAACTTCAAGATGATTAATAGTTATGTGTTTCACATATAAGTTTTTATCCAGTAGCTGTAATACTGTCTGTATCACAACAGTTTAAAATTTCCTCAAATGTGATTGGTGCACAAACTGGCCGTATTTTGCTATAATTAATCTCCAAAGTTGTATTCAGATAGTGTAATCAACAGTTGGCGGTAATCGAACAGATACATGAGCCATCATTTTAAGTCCTCTCCACTAAATCCACCAATTACACATTCATTGGCGGATCCAGACCTTGAGCTAAGTGAGTGAGGGAGACGGTCTTGCTTTACTTGCGCTGCTGGTTTTTCTCCCTTCTATCTTTCTTTTTTTTTTTTTTTTACCCAAAAACAAGGGGAGCCGGCGCTCCCGGGCCCATTCCCTAGACCCGCCACTGCACATTGATTATAATCCCTATGGTAACTAGTCCAGTCCCTGCACTCTCCTTTCTTTCCGCCGGGAAGAAAGAACCCGGGTTCAGCACCTATATAGAGGGCGGGAAGAAGGAGATTTTAGGGACTGGACTATATAGTAACCAATTCAAGAGACTGATTTGGTAAAATTGTGAGGTTTAGTCTCCGGTGACTGTTTTGAAATAAGCCATTTTGCTAGCTATTTTCTATATTTTTAATTATCATATTTAAAAACGACTATTAAAAGCTCAGTCTTTTTCAAGTAAACTTTTACTGCTGTCAAAAATTGTAATTGTTATGATTAATTGGTAACAGGACATCGTGTCGTTTAATTCAGTCTGTAACGGGCCATATTCGTGATAAACAATCGGACTCCCGCTATTTTGTTAATCATTCATATGTTCACAGACTGTACTGGACTTCACTCAGTCCCATTACCATTATAAACAAATGGTTCCTGTGGTTTTGGTGAGTCTCAGACTCCTAAAAACTAAAGGCAAAATCGTTGAATCCCAGCTGGAGGTGACCCCGAATTTCAACTTTAGTTAAATGGAGCCAAGGTATGTTGAAGTTGTGAAAATATTGATACGAAGTCTTGCTGGGTCTTTTTATCCTTTTCTGACATTTTAACAAAGGGCATACAAGTACTTTTGTTTTCTACACGTGTTCTCAATGTGCCTGTTTTAGTTTCGAGACGCATATATTTCCATAAACCCGTGCTGAGGTCCGACAACGTTATTTCAGTTTATTTGAAACTAACGTTAACTGTGATCTTTTAAAGCAATCTTAGAAATGCAATGCTCCTATCTCGATTTATAATTATGGCTTAAGGAAAGAGAGGGTTGCTTGGTCTGTGACTGCTCGGAAGCAGGTCGTTTGCCCGATGTCCTGTTCGCCCGGAGTCGTTTCGCCCGGACTGAGTCGATTCGCCCGGAGTATGAAGTCGTCTCGCCTGAGGATTGAAAATATGTGTTTTTGTACTGGATCTAAGAATAAAGAGAATCAAGTCAAGTTCATGATTTTTTCTGATTGATCTAATGATGAGTCTAACACAAATGATGATGATGAAACCCTTATTTAAGTGTCATAAAAAGGACTCTAGCATGATGTTACAGTACTAATTGGGGACACTAACGACGACTAACGACCGTAATTTGACTGATCTATGAGAGCCATACTCTCTCAGTTCTTAAAGGAGCCCAGTCACCGCATTTTGAGTTACATTGCATGGCCTCGTCCAAAGTTACTTTTATATTGAAGGGAACCTGAAAATAAGATACAAAAACACACAAAACAAAACAACAATCAGCCATAATGGAACAAGGATGGTAAAGGATGGAGAAGATTTACACGGATTACCACGAACTTGAATAAGACTGGAGTAGACTAAATCGTACCGTCAAGCTCTCTTAGGGTAATGGCTGGTTTTGACTTAGAAAATTTCTGGGGTGAACTTCCTTTCTGTTGAAATGTTTGGCAATAACTTGAGTTGAAATGGTGACTTTGTATCACCACTGCAACGACACGAGGGTTAAAATTTTCCTTGTCGACTGTACTTCATCTGGGTACTTCAACAACCTAATGGAACTCGCTGTTTCACTTGACTGATCAAGTATCAAGTTTTGACGAGTACATATAGATATGCATAGAATAGAGCAACATAATTAATAGTTCTCCATAACAGGGTGAGTCACATAACAGTATTCTCTACTTGCACAAATCCCATAATACACCTCTTTTACCCCCCCAAAAATTTGCATAGGCATTGTTTTAGATTGCTCTTGGGACA
>JAHPZR010040171.1:105000-117500 GCA_019787425.1 Platygyra sinensis | reverse complement strand
TGAAGCGGTTAACAGGTTAACGGAGACTAAGAAAATCGAAAAAAAAAAACACGAACACATAACTGGCAAATTGGACAAAACAATTAAAACCACAAACCCGTCAAAAATCGACGCAATTTGCACCCAGGATATGTGGAAGTTTAATTTTATGCTTGATTTTAGTATATTAAGGATCAGTAAAGGGAATTTCCCATACAAAGTGTATCAAACGCGTTTGTCTGTTGAATAAACAGTCTGACGTCGAGTTTGCGCGGTCTGTGGATAAATAACAAACATCACGACATATTTAACGCTATTTTGTAACTGTAGAACCGAAAAAAGCGAGAAAGCGAGTCAAGTGTTAGAAAAAAAAGTACTCAGTCTGCACGGTCTGCACAGTCTGCATGGTCTGCGTTTTGGGGTGACCCTTTTGATACAAGTCGAAGTCAATTCGAGACACATCTAAAGCAGTTGATTCTATACAAACTGACAAACTGAAGTCAATTTAATACAAAATTTTAAGATACCCAGCAGTCTGAAATTACTATAAAATCGGGATAGAAATACAGGGCTTGAAATTAAAAAAATCGTTAGGTCGCCTTTTGGCGACTAACTGAAGAAATATAGTCGCTAGATGCAAATTTTAAGTCGCCAGTTTGTATAATCAAAATAATGTTCGGGTTCCACTTGTTGAAAGTGTTTGATATTGTCTGGTATGGCTTGGGACACATACATACAATAAGTATTTTTTCGACTTATCCATTTCTTTTTAATTATGTAACACTTTTCATTTCGCGCGGCAGCGCACAACTTGCATGTATTGCCGCTGTATTTTAGCATAAAAAATGCTGGCTTCGTTTTCGCGGTAGAAATAAATGACTTCTCAGTTTTCGCGTACAATATCTACAGTTTTAATAAATATATCGTTGTTGAGTTAAGCTTTGTACAGAGAAACTAAAAAATGCTCGCAGAAACTTGCTAAACTTACGAAATAAACACAGTGTTTTCGTTCCCAACGTGGCTTTTTTTATTCTGGAAAGAAATTTGATTGGGGCAGATTTCGATCACGTGCTAGGCAACCACTTCTGAGCCATGAGCGCACGTCACGCAATCAACAAAACAACGCTATAAATTGTAATTTTTGCCAAGCTTCATCTTAATACTTGATTACCTTTGATTCTAAAGCTTACCTTTTCTTCTCAAAATTGCTATCGTTCAGCGGTCTTTTTGCAAAATTCTGTGGCTCCTGCTGCTCCTGTGTGGTTCCAGGGAGAGAAACTCTAAAGTAATGGCGTCGCAGAAAATATTGCGAACAGGAGTCCGTTAAGTTTAGAGGGAACATGGCTTTTTTATGCGATTTGGCCCATTCTTTTACGACGAACGCAAAGCAGGGCGATGTTTATTTTAACTTTAATGCTTTATTGTACTTCTAAATCATGCAAAAGGTCGCCAAACTGGCGACTGAACAAAAATTTTAGTCGCCAAGGAGAAGAAGTTAGTCGCATTGGCGACCATATTGGTCGCAATTTCGAGCCCTGAAATACAATCTCCACGTTTAGAATTGCCAAACGATACTTATTGCTTTTGTAGTGACAATTTGCTCCACCGTGAGGCTCGTCTGACTTCCCGCAGGCTCACGTTGGAGCACAAACGCTTGCAGCATGGTCAGCATTAGATAACACAGGGGTGAAATAGTTTTCTGTGCCCGCAATATGATAACAATCTTCACAAAACCTCTAGCCCTAACCCTAACCGCTGTTCACTAAATCCACCTGACCCGATGTTATTTAATGCTAACCTTGCAGCATTGTCTCGAGCGTGAAATCAAGCTGCAAGACAAGAAAGTGAGCCTGCTCTGATCTCTACACATTTTTCATTTTCACCGCGGAAACCACAGAAAAAATAATTTTCACCAGAAGTATGAGCTTTGGCAGCTCAGATGTCTCTGGAAAATTTTAGCAACATGCAAGCGCGATATATGTTGTTGATAAAGTTTTGCCAAAGAAAAACCGTCAATGTTTATGTCTAGCAAGGACACACACTTGATGCGAAGTGATCTTGGTTATAAAGTCTGGTCTTTGATGATGCTGGTAAACAGGCAAACACATTCGTGTTGTTTCGTTGTCCACTGGGTTTTCAACTGATCACATATGTTTGTAATATTTAACTCTTCCCATGTGCATTCAGCAACATGACAAGTACTTCTTGATTCATCAACTTACTTTCAACTTTGCTGCTATATCCTGATCCCTCTTAAGTTTGAAATTTAGCCAGGAATAGACTGGAACTTTGTTAAAACATCAGTAACACGTGCACTCAACTTTTCCTGTGGACAACTTATCCACTTATGGTGAGAATAATTGTACTTCTGAAAGATTCAACCACACCGCTTAATATCAATTTTTCTTTGACCAAATGTGCTAAATTTTTAAGAAATGCATCTCGTAAAATTGGATACAATACCTTGCATTAAAAGTGACTAATTTGCCTTCAATATGCATCTTTCAGTTGAGATTTTTGTAATTCACCCTCGGCTTTTACCCTCTACAGAGAAATCGATTCATGAAATGTGGCATGTGTCTCGAGTCCTTATAAATGAACACATCAGAGCCAGACGAAACAAAGAGAAGTGAAAGAGCTGGGCACAAAAAAAACAACTTCGTATGAAACAGCAACGGTATGTCTGTTTTAATAGGTCGATATAACCAGTAAAATGTACAGGTGCGAAATAAATGTGTAAGAATGCTTGTTGTTTGTTGCTTCCCAAGCGGAAAGTTTTCAGTCGTGAAGAGTAACAATTATATTCTCAAATAATGAAATAAGCGCAACCATACTTAGTCAAGATGATGCTCCCTTCAACAATATTGTATACAGAAATGTAACATTCCATACTGCATTGTATCTCTCTCTGTAGCGGCCAGCACAATAAACACTACAAGCACGGGAAAAAAAAACGACCAACAGCCTTACAAGTACGGTACATGTACATGTATCTCTCCCTTATCATCAACGGTATGGACCAAAGCACCTGCCACACTGGATACAAGAGTCAAAGGTAGGAAACAGTTTCACTTTTATCCTTCAAGCTTTGGTCTGTTTCCTTTGTATTTGGTAACAACCCAAATTTTATTAAAGCATTCAAATTGTGTTTAAATGACTGTGAGTGACAACACTGGGCTAACAGGGCTTGCTTTAATTTAGTTTCAGGGAGAATGCAATGAATTTATGAAGACCCACGTGACAGGTGTACCATAGCACGGATATAGACTAGCGTGGTGCTTCATGGACTTTTTACGATGGCCTCAACATTCTTTAGACATCTCACCCAAGCGGTAAGATGTTAAACTCATTGGTGATTTTAGAATTCGCTTTATGTAAACAACAACTTTGTTTTATAGACATTACTAACAATTTTTCCCTCCAATGTGACAATTTTTTCATTGCATTCTAATGACTATGATTATGTACGAGAATGTCCCAGAATACGAGAAACAAACATATCGGTGCATGTTTCATTGCTTTAGAAAAAAATATATTGCAGGTGTTGTTTGAGCCTTGAAAGATATGGTAGTGACTTTAATGTTTCTTTCACCCTTTCGGTTTATTTGCAGAAAAGGTGGTTACCACCCAGTTTGTGCTTACAGCTTGATAATTGTTATCGAGACTGTAAAAACATTCATATTCTTGGGTTTTGTGCCTTGATAGTAAAGCTGGAGTTTTTAGAAAGGTCAGTACCCATATTAGTAACATTTTATTGAGAATAAATATTTATGGGTAGCTGAATGCTTGGTGTTTCATGAGCAATTTTCATAACCATCTCTACTGACATGACACTCCAGTAAGTGCAGTGTAAAATAACATGTCTCTCAACTTTCAGGTGCGACTGTCTTACTTGCTTGTGGGACACACACATGAAGATATTGATCAGGTTTGTGCTGTCACGAAGCGCCAAAGCAAAATTTTTCAGGTAGGGTTACCCTACTACTCGAAACAACTCTAGCCAGTCACTTTACAGGTTAAGCCGGTGCAGTGAAAATAAAACATGCAATCAATAATTATTATAGTTTTATTGCCCAAACCTCTTGCACTTATTGCCATGTAAGATGTGAAATACGTTGTGTAGTAACAGACTTACACATACTTGGCTTTTTCAGACTTAACATAACATACATACTTTACATACATCATACATACATCACTCTTCACATTCATACATACATACTTTATTTCCTCACAAGGACTATAAGCTTCTGTGTTATTTTTGGCAGTGCGTCAGGCCATATCCGAATAGGCCACTTGCACTAAGAGGTCATGTGACATCATTTTTATGAAAATGAAAGTTACATGATTTTGCCTTTGAAACACTATTAGTGGGTCATCTCTCAAACAAAATAATAGTGATTTGGTTTTTCAAACCAGCACCATTTGCTTAAAATGAGAAATTCCGTAGCTGGTCATGTGACCAAAACTTGATTTTTAACCCCTTCAGTGCCATGGGGTCTCCCTTTGACGAGTAAAATGATTCGTCTGGCGTTAGACAGAGTAAAATTTATAAGTACGTCCTTGGCACTGAAGGGGTTAAAATTATGAATTACCGTTTTGTGACACAAATTTTGCACTTAAACTTCAAGGAAAATGTTGAAAAGATGATGTGGTAACGTTTATAGCACATCTGAACGTAACTATCAAACATTAAACAAGATATAAACAAAAAGTAGCTTTGGCTGCCATGTTGGAGGGCAAGAGTATGCCCTCCAACATGGCGGCAAATACAAGTCATACCGGCTAATTTGTTGAAAAACAAAGTACCATAAAATATCTCCCTTAAATGCATTTCCTCTCAAATTTCAGGTGAAAGATAATTTTTATGTGTTCTGTCAATTTTTGGCATCAGCAAGATTACAACTCACTGTTTAAGGGAGGCATTGGTCACGTGACATCTTAGTGCAAGCGGCCTATCTGGCTATCATATCAAAAGCTTGAAAGAATTTTGTCCCAAACAACTGAAAATATTTTAAAAGATATTAGAGTTTGGTATCATTTTTGAATGCCACTCGAGAAGGACAGTTGTGCAAGCAATGACAGACTACAATTTGAAGGTCTGTGTATCACTTCATGAAAGTTGCTATAAAGACTTAGAGTCTTTCCCGTGAGACTGTGAACACCGGAGAAAACTTCTGGAATGTTTATTGTTTCGCGACCAATCAAATACGAGATGAAACCGCAAAAGATAACCGCCAAACCGCAGCATAGATCAGTCACGACTTGATTCGAAACAACGAGCTGGCTTTTTCTTCCACGACAAATCTTCAATTTTACCGTTTTCAAATACTGAAATTGTTCTTTTTGTAGTTTTGCTTATTTATATGCAAAAATAGATATGAATGATATGTTTAGTGACATATTACGGGAAAGCGATGTTGAATCGAGTAGATAGGATCAGACAAGGCTAGACAGCGCGTCTGAGAGCAAAAAATAACGAACCAATCAAAAGCGGGGCTGACCGGTGTACTTCACGTGCAGTTCAAAAGGTCATGCTAGTTGGCTGTGATTGGTGATTTTCGATCCGTATTTTTTGTAGCGGAGAAGCCTTCATCCGAAAACTTGTACCGTTGTAAATTTTGACAATTTACACTCGCTTCTAGGTCTATTCCGAATTCGGTAGTTTGGTTTTTGAAGGTTAGTCGTGGAAGAAAAGCCAGTTCGTTGGAAGAAAAAGCCAGCTCGTTGTTTCGAATCAAGTCGTGACTAATGCATGCTGCGGTTTGGCGGTTATCTTTTGCGGTTTCATCTCGCTTCTGATTGGTCGCGAAACAATAAACATTCCAGAAATTTTCTCTGGCGTTCATGGTTTTACGGTAAAGACTGTAACTGAATTCAAAAGCCATGCTATGTCATTCACAGACATAAAACAGTTGCAGTACATAAATAGACAGAAGTATTGCATTATATCAAAGCATGGCAAAAATGGCGAAGACATTTTCTCAATTCGTACACAAGATCTCTGCTAACTTAGCCTGTGAACAGACTCGTAATTGTGTTATTAACAGGGAAAGGAAAAAACAGGCACTGGGTGGAGATGGACTCTTCGCTTTCCTGGCACTATAAACAAGGCTGCTGCCTAACAGGAGCCCGGCAGCCTGGGGCACCCAAGAAAGTCCGTTGGGCGCCTAAGTTTTTGAAGCATCTCCCAAAACATTACTTGTCGGGCTCCTAACTTTTTGGCTTTTGTCCTTCTGGGCTCCTTGAAATATTGTTAGGCAACAGCCTTGATAAATTTTCACGCTCACCAGTAGCCTGCAGTGGTGGATCCAGACCTTGAGCTAAAGGGGGTGGGGTGGGGGGCATTTTGACTTACCTGCCCTGCTGGCTTTTCTCCTTTCTGTCATTTCTAAATTTTTGGCCCAAAACAAGGGGGTGGGCCCCCTGGGCCCTTTCTTTTTTTTCAGCCACATTCTCTCTTTGTTACCAAACATTCAGAAAACATGTTTTCTTTTCCTTTTTTGTATCCATTTTCATCTTCAGATACTCTGTCAGCGATTCCTTGGCTGCTTAGTGAATTATTTTTACTTTCTGCTTCAACATCGGCTAACATCATCTACAATTTTTACTATTTGGTATGCATTTTACATTATATGTACATGAATTTTAGCCCCAGAGCACTACAATTAGCTTGAATGGTACACCAGTTCCATCTAGCTTCCACGGGTAACATAAAACATTTATTTTGGTGTATTTTGCCAGCTAAAAAAATTTATGGTGGATTTGGCTGGCTAAATTATTTTTGGCCCACTCAAATAAACCAGTAGTAATAAGTCATTTCAGCACTTACAATGTGCTTTATTGAACCTTGAAAACTCAAATGGTATGATTTTGTAATTTCTAGCCAGCTTTACTTGATATAAATTGTCAGTGTACTTCTTTTGAGGAAAGTAAAAATAATTCACTAAATCGCTGACAGAGTATCTGAAGATGAAAATGGATACAAAAAAGGAAAAGAAAACATGTTTTCTGAATGTTTGGTAACAAAGAGAGAATGTGGCTGAAAAAAAAGAAAGGGCCCAGGGGGCCCACCCCCTTTGTTTTGGGCCAAAAATTTAGAAATGACAGAAAGGAGAAAAGCCAGCAGGGCAGGTAAGTCAAAATGCCCCCCACCCCACCCCCTTTAGCTCAAGGTCTGGATCCACCACTGCAGGCTACTGGTGAGCGTGAAAATTTATCAAGGCTGTTGCCTAACAATATTTCAAGGAGCCCAGAAGGACAAAAGCCAAAAAGTTAGGAGCCCGACAAGTAATGTTTTGGGAGATGCTTCAAAAACTTAGGCGCCCCAACGGACTTTCTTGGGTGCCCCAGGCTGCCGGCTCCTGTTAGGCAGCAGCCTTGTTTATAGTGCCAGGAAAGCGAAGAGTCCATCTCCACCCAGTGCCTGTTTTTTCCTTTCCCTGTTAATAACACAATTACGAGTCTGTTCACAGGCTAAGTTAGCAGAGATCTTGTGTACGAATTGAGAAAATGTCTTCGCCATTTTTGCCATGCTTTGATATAATGCAATACTTCTGTCTATTTATGTACTGCAACTGTTTTATGTCTGTGAATGACATAGCATGGCTTTTGAATTCAGTTACAGTCTTTACCGTAAAACCATGAACGCCAGAGAAAATTTCTGGAATGTTTATTGTTTCGCGACCAATCAGAAGCGAGATGAAACCGCAAAAGATAACCGCCAAACCGCAGCATGCACTAGTCACGACTTGATTCGAAACAACGAGCTGGCTTTTTCTTCCAACGAACTGGCTTTTCTTCCATGACTAAACCTTCAAAAACCAAACTACCGAATTCAGAATAGACCTAGAAGCGAGTTTAAATTGTCAAAGTTTACAACGGTACAAGTTTTCGGGTGAAGGCTTCTCCGCTACAAAAAACTACGGATCGAAAATCACCAATCACAGCCAACTAGCATGACCTTTTGAACTGCACGTGAAGTACACCGGTCAGCCCCGCTTTTGATTGGTTCGTTATTTTTTGCTCTCAGACGGGCTGTCTAGCATTGTCTGATCCTATCTACTCGATTCAACATCGCTTTCCCGTAATATGTCACTAAACATATCATTCATATCTATTATCTGCATATAAATAAGCAAAACTACAAAAAGAACAATTTCAGTATTTGAAAACGGTAAAATTGAAGATTTGTCATGGAAGAAAAAGCCAGCTCGTTGTTTCGAATCAAGTCGTGACTGATCTATGCTGCGGTTTGGCGGTTATCTTTTGCGGTTTCATCTCGTATTTGATTGGTCGCGAAACAATAAACATTCCAGAAGTTTTCTCCGGTGTTCACAGTCTCACGGGAAAGACTCTAAGTCTTTATAGCAACTTTCATGAAGTGATACACAGACCTTCAAATTGTAGTCTGTCATTGCTTGCACAACTGCCTTCTCGAGTGGCATTCAAAAATGATACCAAACTCTAATATCTTTTAAAATATTTTCAGTTGTTTGGGACAAAATTCTTTCAAGCTTTTGATATGATAGCCAGATAGGCCGCTTGCACTAAGATGTCACGTGACCAATGCCTCCCTTAAACAGTGAGTTGTAATCTTGCTGATGCCAAAAATTGACAGAACACATAAAAATTATCTTTCACCTGAAATTTGAGAGGAAACGCATTTAAGGGAGATATTTTATGGTACTTTGTTTTTCAACAAATTAGCCGGTATGACTTGTATTTGCCGCCATGTTGGAGGGCATACTCTTGCCCTCCAACATGGCAGCCAAAGCTACTTTTTGTTTATATCTTGTTTAATGTTTGATAGTTACGTTCAGATGTGCTATAAACGTTACCACATCATCTTTTCAACATTTTCCTTGAAGTTTAAGTGCAAAATTTGTGTCACAAAACGGTAATTCATAATTTTAACCCCTTCAGTGCCAAGGACGTACTTATAAATTTTACTCTGTCTAACGACAGACGAATCATTTTACTCGTCAAAGGGAGACCCCATGGCACTGAAGGGGTTAAAAATCAAGTTTTGGTCACATGACCAGCTACGGAATTTCTCATTTTAAGCAAATGGTGCTGGTTTGAAAAACCAAATCACTATTATTTTGTTTGAGAGATGACCCACTAATAGTGTTTCGAAGGCAAAATCATGTAACTTTCATTTTCATAAAAATGATGTCACATGACCTCTCAGTGCAAGTGGCCTATTCGGATATGGCCTGACGCACTGCCAAAAATAACACAGAAGCTTATAGTCCTTGTGAGGAAATAAAGTATGTATGTATGAATGTGAAGAGTGATGTATGTATGATGTATGTAAAGTATGTATGTTATGTTAAGTCTGAAAAAGCCAAGTATGTGTAAGTCTGTTACTACACAACGTATTTCACATCTTACATGGACAATAAGTGCAAGAGGTTGGGCAATAAAACTATATAATAAATTATTGATTGCATGTTTTATTTACACTGCACCGGCTTAACCTGTAAAGTGACTGGCTAGAGTTGTTTCGAGTAGTAGGGTAACCCTACCTGAAAAATTTTGCTTTGGCGCTATCGTGACAGCACAAACCTGATCAATATCTTCATGTGTGTGTCCCACAAGCAAGTAAGACAGTCGCACCTGAAAGTTGAGAGACATGTTATTTTACACTGCACTTACTGGAGTGTCATGTCAGTAGAGATGGTTATGAAAATTGCTCATGAAACACCAAGCATTCAGCTACCCATAAATATTTATTCTCAATAAAATGTTACTAATATGGGTACTGACCTTTCTAAAAACTCCAGCTTTACTATCAAGGCACAAAACCCAAGAATATGAATGTTTTTACAGTCTCGATAACAATTATCAAGCTGTAAGCACAAACTGGGTGGTAACCACCTTTTCTGCAAATAAAACCGAAAGGGTGAAAGAAACATTAAAGTCACTACCATATCTTTCAAGGCTCAAACAACACCTGCAATATATTTTTTTCTAAAGCAATGAAACATGCACCGATATGTTTGTTTCTCGTATTCTGGGACATTCTCGTACATAATCATAGTCATTAGAATGCAATGAAAAAATTGTCACATTGGAGGGAAAAATTGTTAGTAATGCTATAAAACAAAGTTGTTGTTTACATAAAGCGAATTCTAAAATCACCAATGAAAGTTTAACATCTTACCGCTTGGGTGAGATGTCTAAAGAATGTTGAGGCCATCGTAAAAAGTCCATGAAGCACCACGCTAGTCTATATCCGTGCTATGGTACACCTGTCACGTGGGTCTTCATAAATTCATTGCATTCTCCCTGAAACTAAATTAAAGCAAGCCCTGTTAGCCCAGTGTTGTCACTCACAGTCATTTAAACACAATTTGAATGCTTTAATAAAATTTGGGTTGTTACCAAATACAAAGGAAACAGACCAAAGCTTGAAGGATAAAAGTGAAACTGTTTCCTACCTTTGACTCTTGTATCCAGTGTGGCAGGTGCTTTGGTCCATACCGTTGATGATAAGGGAGAGATACATGTACATGTACCGTACTTGTAAGGCTGTTGGTCGTTTTTTTTTCCCGTGCTTGTAGTGTTTATTGTGCTGGCCGCTACAGAGAGAGATACAATGCAGTATGGAATGTTACATTTCTGTATACAATATTGTTGAAGGGAGCATCATCTTGACTAAGTATGGTTGCGCTTATTTCATTATTTGAGAATATAATTGTTCCTCTTCACGACTGAAAACTTTCCGCTTGGGAAGCAACAAACAACAAGCATTCTTACACATTTATTTCGCACCTGTACATTTTACTGGTTATATCGACCTATTAAAACAGACATACCGTTGCTGTTTCATACGAAGTTGTTTTTTTTGTGCCCAGCTCTTTCACTTCTCTTTGTTTCGTCTGGCTCTGATGTGTTCATTTATAAGGACTCGAGACACATGCCACATTTCATGAATCGATTTCTCTGTAGAGGGTAAAAGCCGAGGGTGAATTACAAAAATCTCAACTGAAAGATGCATATCGAAGGCAAATTAGTCACTTTTAATGCAAGGTATTGTATCCAATTTTACGAGATGCATTTCTTAAAAATTTAGCACATTTGGTCAAAGAAAAATTGATATTAAGCGGTGTGGTTGAATCTTTCAGAAGTACAAATATCTCACCATAAGTGGATAAGTTGTCCACAGGAAAAGTTGAGTGCACGTGTTACTGATGTTTTAACAAAGTTCCAGTCTATTCCTGGCTAAATTTCAAACTTAAGAGGGATCAGGATATAGCAGCAAAGTTGAAAGTAAGTTGATGAATCAAGAAGTACTTGTCATGTTGCTGAATGCACATGGGAAGAGTTAAATATTACAAACATATGTGATCAGTTGAAAACCCAGTGGACAACGAAACAACACGAATGTGTTTGCCTGTTTACCAGCATCATCAAAGACCAGACTTTATAACCAAGATCACTTCGCATCAAGTGTGTGTCCTTGCTAGACATAAACATTGACGGTTTTTCTTTGGCAAAACTTTATCAACAACATATATCGCGCTTGCATGTTGCTAAAATTTTCCAGAGACATCTGAGCTGCCAAAGCTCATACTTCTGGTGAAAATTATTTTTTCTGTGGTTTCCGCGGTGAAAATGAAAAATGTGCTAGAGATCAGAGCAGGCTCACTTTCTTGTCTTGCAGCTTGATTTCACGCTCGAGACAATGCTGCAAGGTTAGCATTAAATAACATCGGGTCAGGTGGATTTAGTGAACAGCGGTTAGGGTTAGGGCTAGAGGTTTTGTGAAGATTGTTATCATATTGCGGGCACAGAAAACTATTTCACCCCTGTGTTATCTAATGCTGACCATGCTGCAAGCGTTTGTGCTCCAACGTGAGCCTGCGGGAAGTCAGACGAGCCTCACGGTGGAGCAAATTGGTCACTACAAAAGCAATAAGTATCGTTTGGCAATTCTAAACGTGGAGATTGTATTTCAGGGCTCGAAATTGCGACCAATATGGTCGCCAATGCGACTAACTTTTTCTCCTTGGCGACTAAAATTTTTGTTTAGTCGCCAGTTTGGCGACCTTTTGCATGATTTAGAAGTACAATAAAGCATTAAAGTTAAAATAAACATCGTCCTGCTTTGCGTTCGTCGTAAAAGAATGGGCCAAATCGCATAAAAAAGCCACGTTCCCTCTAAACTTTACGGACTCCTGTTCGCAATATTTTCTGCGACGCCATTAGAGTTTCTCTCCCTGGAACCACACAGGAGCAGCAGGAGCCACAGAATTTTGCAAAAAGACCGCTGAACGATAGCAATTTTGAGAAGAAAAGGTAAGCTTTAGAATCAAAGGTAATCAAGTGTTTAGATGAAGCTTGGCAAAAATTACAATTTATAGCGTTGTTTTGTTGATTGCGTGACATGCGCTCATGGCTCAGAAGTGGTTGCCTAGCACGTGATCGAAATCTGCCCCGATCAAATTTCTTTCCAGGATAAAAATAGCCACGTTGGGAACGAAAACGCTGTGTTTATTTCGTAAGTTTAGCAA
>JAHPZR010040171.1:42500-100000 GCA_019787425.1 Platygyra sinensis | reverse complement strand
TGAGCTTTTAATAGTCGTTTTTAAATATGATAATTAAAAATATAGAAAATAGCTAGCAAAATGGCTTATTTCAAAACAGTCACCGGAGACTAAACCTCCACAATTTTACAAATCAGTCTCTTGAATTGGTTACTATATAGTCCAGTCCCTAAAATCTCCTTTCTTCCCGCCCTCTATATAGGTGCTGAACCCGGGTTCTTTCTTCCCGGCGGAAAGAAAGGAGAGTGCAGGGACTGGACTAGTTACCATAGGGATTATAATCAATGTGCAGTGGCGGGTCTAGGGAATGGGCCCGGGAGCGCCGGCTCCCCTTGTTTTGGGTAAAAAAAAAAAAAAAAGAAATGATAGAAGGGAGAAAAACCAGCAGCGCAAGTAAAGCAAGACCGTCTCCCTCACTCACTTAGCTCAAGGTCTGGATCCGCCAATGAATGTGTGATTGGTGGATTTAGTGGAGAGGACTTAAAATGATTGGCTCATGTATCTGTTCGATTACCGCCAACTGTTTGATTACACTATCTGAATACAACTTTGGAGATTAATTATAGCAAAATACGGCAGTTTGTGCACCAATCACATTTGAGGAAATTTTAACTGTTATGATTACAGACAGTATTACAGCTACTGGATAAAACTTATATGTGAAACACATAACTATTAATCATCTTGAAGTTGGTAAAGAGCTAAATTAACTGCCTTTGCGAGTTGATGAATCTCTACTGTTTCGAGCTTTCCGTTAGAGCGAAGTGAAAGACTTTACCCCAACGAATATGGCTATCGATAGAAACTGGGTCAACCTCACAAACTCGCGCCACGGCGACGCATAAGGTCTCAAGTAGTTTAAGGCGGGGGTCCACCTGAAAGCCGTATTTTGGCTGGGTATTATGTCCTTAATGCAAATATCTCACTTACGTTTCAAGCAATCAAGAATTGCTCCACTCATTACACATATCTATGTATTGGGTTGTTTTGTAAATTTTTTGGTGATTTTTAGGTATATTTGGAGATAAATAGTTTTTCTCAAAGTATTAGTAAAATTTATAGAAATAGGAAATTTTGAAGATTTGGTGTTGTTTTAATATTAGAGTTTGAAGTGAAAAATTAGTAGATACACTCCATGACCTTAAAAACTATCTCTTAAGGCGGGGGTCCACCTGAAAGCCGTATTTTGGCTGGGTATTATGTCCTTAATGGAAATATCTCACTTACGTTTCAAACAATCAAGAATTGCTCCACTCATTACACATATCTATGTTTTGGGTTGTTTTGTAAATTTTTTGGTGATTTTTAGGTATATTTGGAGATAAATAGTTTTTCTCAAAGTATTAGTAAAATTTATAGAAATAGGAAATTTTGAAGATTTGGTGTTGTTTTAATATTAGAGTTTGAAGTGAAAAATTAGTAGATACACTCCATGACCTTAAAAACTATCTCTTAAGGCGGGGGTCCACCTGAAAGTCGTATTTTGGCTGGGTATTATGTCCTTAATGGAAATATCTCACTTACGTTTCAAACAATCAAGAATTGCTCCACTCATTACACATATCTATGTTTTGGGTTGTTTTGTAAATTTTTTGGTGATTTTTAGGTATATTTGGAGATAAATAGTTTTTCTCAAAGTATTAGTAAAATTTATAGAAATAGGAAATTTTGAAGATTTGGTGTTGTTTTAATATATTAGAGTTTGAAGTGAAAAATTGGTAGATACACTCCAAACAGTTGCCCAACAATCTGGGGTGCCATTGTGCGGTCGGGCAACTGTCTGGTGGTGTTCCAAAACCCTTTTTTTCCCTTTCAACCTCTCTTTAAACTTACCAAAATTTCACTGAAATTCAGGTGAACCCCCGCCTTAAGGCCTGGATCAAAGGCTTTTACCGGTAAAAATAATTTATTAGTTACATTTTTGAAGATATAAATGACAATGGAACCAGATTTAGCACATAGTTAGGTTTTAACGTCCTGAACATTTTAAAGTAGAATTGGTACTTCTGACAGGTCACGTGACATGTCACGTGACGTTAAGCGGGAAATAGCCATTATTTCAGGAATTGCTGGCGGTTTTTAGTAATATCATCCCGCAAAAACGCGTTTTAGATGCGGGTCAGTTATTTCCATCCTCTCACGTTTGGAATGACCGTCCCTCTTTTCAAAGAAAAATTTTAAAAGGTGAAAGGTCGACTTCTTCAACAAAATTTGATCTTTGATCATTTATATCTCTAAAAACGAAGTCAAGGAAGATCATTCCAAACGTAGCAAGGAAGATAATTTTAATTTGCATCGAAAACGCTCATTTATTGATCAATAGACCGAAAATTCGCCACCAATTTGCCGATTTCTAAACTTAACAGGCAGGACGTCGAGTTTGACACGTTTGATAATCAGGGAAAAGTTCAGCTTTGTAAAAAAAAATATAACACGAGATATAGCTGTCCAACCATATTTCTACTTTACATTCCTGACCCAGACCTCAAACTGCTTGAGGTATTAAAATTGAATTTCCTGTGTGGGTTTCTGTAGTCATGAACCAGTCTGAGGGGATGACTAGACCCCTGCAGACTTACCAGAGCACCTATTTGCCAGTTTGGTCGGGGTTCATGTCAGGCCTTCACAACTACCGCACAGGCCTGAGGACTACTTTCCCTTGATAGGCAGTCCGCTACTCCGCTGTTTCCCAGCTCCCACGAGTGAGAACGTCAGGGACTTTTTTTAAATAGACCTTTAACAACTTGTTAATAACTAACTGAGTGCTTCCCTTGCCATCGACACAACACAACAGTGTTCAATTTAAAATTTGACACACGTTATTGCTTTTCTAACATTACCAGTCAGCTAGTACCTTGTAGTAGTGTTTTCATTTCAACACGGGTCCTGTAACAAAGCCCTGTAGGAGGAGTTTCGGCAATTTGCCTATCTGCAAGTAATAACGCCCGTTTTCCGTATTTTAAAGATGAAACAACAACTACATGATAAATTAAATGTTAGGAGATCTCGGAAAAAATCCGAGTCCCAGTGGGTTCAAATCCCATCTGGGACTCGGATTTTTTCCGAGATCTCCTAACATTTAATTTATCATGTAGTTGTTGTTTCATCTTTAATATACTCACTTTGGAGGTTGGTTGGCTGCATCTTGATATGCTTTAATGTGACAGCGTGATGCTGTTAGTGAGTTCATGTGTGCCAGTCATTACTTGGCTGTGTAGCGGCGTGATGCGGTTCCAGTCAAGACCCACAAATTGACCCTTGCTTGCCATAGAGTCTCCAGTAGCTCAGTGGTTAGAGCATCCGACTAGATCACGGAGGGTCGTGGGTTCAAATCCCATCTGGGACTCGGATTTTTTCCGAGATCTCCTAAAATTTAATTTATTTCCGTATTTTAGAGCTAAAATTTTGGTTAACTAGAGAATAAATCTATCGCGGAACCAGCGACCGGCGGGCTCTACTGTATCGAGACCCTCGTGCTGGCCAAAAAGTTCTGTAAACCGCGACTTCCAGGGCTGTCGATACAAAGCCATACGACAACTGTTTAGTCACCGTCTGTGGGAAGAAAAAAATAATAAACCAACTGAAAACAAGGGTCCAGACTAAGGGATTCAAAACTGGATATGAGCAGGAGCCCCATCACATATGAGTCTAATCGGATCCTCAAGACAATTGATTCCACATCTTTCTTTAGCTGAACTGACGTCAAAAATAAAATAAGATTTGTCATTTCTGGTTATGTTTCCCCATTAGCAGCAAAATTACTGTATAAGAAGTTATTTTTCAGCCTCAAAAGTTACTTGTCATATCGGTTACTGAACTCCTAGACGCGCCTACTGAGAGAAAGTCGAGAACAGCTCGACAGGTCGTTGCCGTTTCACCAACAGCGAGTCAAAAATTAAACGAATTTCTGCTTGCTACGCCGCATGACATTTTGATAGCGAGTATACTGTGAACTCAGTGTATTTTTCTTATTATTTTTTCTCCTCTCCTTCTGCATGTGTATTGAGTCGTCTTCAGATACATGTACGCGTATTGATCCGGGGGGGGGGGGGGGTGTAACTCCCTTATATGGGCTATATAGGTATGTGTGGCCCCAAAGGGCATGGTTTTTCAGTCGTTTTAGTCATAAGTAGGGTATCAATTTTGGCTGATTTTGGCCATTTTGGTCATAAATAGGGTATGATTTTTGTACTCTAGCCTCAATATGGGTTTGTTTTTAAGAAACCAAAAGAAAATTAACAAAAGCCCTTCACAAATTATGTTTACGGTAATTTAACTTTGGTCTGAGCTAGGGATCCAATTATAACGCATGTCCGAAACAGGATTTTGATGTAAGAAGGTTCAGGTCATAAATAGGGTTTCGAATTTTTGGTCAGGTCATAAATAGGGTAGGGAATATCGCAGATTTTGGTCATAAATAGGGTAAGGGTTTTGGGAAGCGGACCGCACACCCCCACCCAATTTTTCAAGCAGTGAATGGAAGGGAAAATGATGATTCTATTTTTATAACTGGATATAATTTCAACGAACGATGTCAAAGGTAGGCGACAGATACTTACAGGATAACTAAATGCGCTGGTCTACGTGTGATTGCATAACAAAACGATCACATTGAGTGACAGTGTCGTTTCTTCGACAGAAAGTGATTTTCGTTCAATGAGCCGGCAGTGAGAGCAGTTCGACTAGTCGTATCTCCGTCTTTGAGAAACTCTACATCACTGATTTGGAAGTACAAAGCA
This sequence comes from Platygyra sinensis, assembly GCA_019787425.1. Taxonomy (NCBI): domain Eukaryota; kingdom Metazoa; phylum Cnidaria; class Anthozoa; order Scleractinia; family Merulinidae; genus Platygyra; species Platygyra sinensis. The sequence continues at coordinate 95,282 of JAHPZR010040171.1, read as the reverse complement.
TTTATCGTCGACTGAATAACGTCAAAGAGGAAGAAAAGTGTTATTTTATTTGGTAAGTAATGTAATCTTCCTTGATTGGTTGTGTATTTCGTGATTGTGTTGTGATCTATCTATATCGAAGTCACGCGGATCTTAATGTAGCATCATTTATTGCCAGCCGTAATTTCTTCGTTCCTTTTCCATTGTTTGGCCTAAATGCCACTAGTTTTATCGCCGATCTAATATCTATGTTCTCAGGTTTACGTTGACAACATCTATTGCATGACGAAAACGATATCCATCCGCTTAAGCTTATAATTTATGCAATGGCGGTAAAATTGCGATCTGATGCGACTTTGCCGTTCCAGCGCAAAGACAGAGCTCTCCTTGCAACGAAGAAAATAATTTGAAAGAAGCCCGCTGATACGTTGCTAGGCCATATTTGAGAGGCCGGGCTCTTATGCTATTGGAGTCCTTGCTGTTTTCGCCGAATTTTATATACCGGCAGATGAACAAGATATTTTCGAGCGCATGTCATTTCACTCAACACGTGTCGAAGCGCATGACGACTTGAACGCGAAGCGCGTGCCGTTCCCGTAAAGCAGAACACACACTGCGCGTGCGAAAAGTTTGCACTATAATTTGGGTTTTCCTTGCCTCGCAACTTCTCGTACGTGGAGAGAAGTGTAAGATAAGCCAACAAAATGTCTCCATAGGAGGCTAATAATCCATTCAAAAATACTTACGTACCTGATATCCTACCTAGTAATTTTTGATAACATTTTGCTGGTATGTCTACCAAAATCAATTAAATCAGTGAGATTTTATATTTAAAAAAAATTGTTATGATCCGTTATTCAGTGGTTTTTGTAGCAGGCGGAAATTCGAGCGAATTTTGAAATTAGCGGCGGAACATTTAACGACAGGGGGAAGCCGCACAGGGAATAGAGAGCAAATAAGTCCTGCGAAGCCACCTCTTTCGTGCGAAAAATTTCGTCAGCTACAGGTGCTAGCCACCCGGCTGACGTTAAGTAAAGTCGACTTTTAAAAGCGACCTGTTTTCACCACATTGCGACTGAGATCATGAACTGAGAACGAGAGAAAAGTGGAGCTTTCCCAGAAATGGTCCGATAAAGAACCAATCGTAAAAGCTTTAGTTGAAATCGACAGCAATGGCGAAACGGAATTAGCGGCAATGATCACTGAAAAGCAGTATGGGATCTGCGGATAACCCCGAGGCAATGATGGAGTAATGATACAGGATATGTTGTTACTAAGCAGCAGTGGATGAAAGGTATGGTACTATAATAAACAACAACAATTTAACTGTAACAACAACAACAACAACAACAGTTTAATAATACACTGTGGGATAGAAAAACTGATATATGTAACAGCCAAACAAAATGATACACTGTTTTGAAAAAATAATTTAAAATTTATTGGACGAGGTCGAGCAAAATATCGTAATTTGTCAGTGGCGAGTTGATCAATTGATCGGCGAGACACTGACAAATCACGATATTTTGCGACAACCGAGTTCAATAATTGTTTTATCATTCGATCACCAAGTTTGTTTTCATATTTTAATCACTTCCTGGCAGCTCAGAGAAGCGATCAGCCATTTTTCTCTCGAGAACGTTGTTCCCATTACGCATGAGCAGAATATTATTTGCAGCAAACGTTTAGACGGCACTACGCATGAGCAGACCATTATTTGTAGGCAGTTATTTGCAGGTCACGTGGTGGGCTGCCGGCCAATGGAAGGGAAGAAAAAACTGCATCGAATGATAATATGTACTTATTGACTGAGTGGGAGGGCCGAACGGGAAAATATTTGGCTCGAGGTCAGGACGTACTGATCGAGCGCAGCGAGGTCCGTGGGTTTTGAACGAAAGCCAAATATTTTCCCGTCCGTACTCAGTCAATAAGCATTTTATCATATGACCCCTTTTTTGTTTCATTTTAATTTTTTTGGTGGAACGAGGCCGCGCCGGGGCCGTACGTATTTCTAGTAGGGCCGTACACATTTTTCCGGCCCTATCATTTCGACGCGTACGGCCCTCATACGGGACCTTTTTACTTATGGTTTTCCAAGGAAATTGCTCGCGGGGCCGTACGGGGCATATGATAATGTCACTTATTGACCTTCAAGGGACATGTTGAAGTTTTATTATGCAGATATATTTATTTTAGATAGTTTGATATCTTTGTGTTTTTTATTTCAAGATAAGAATAATTCAAGATAAAGGAGTTAAAAAACGTACGTGGCAGCGAACTCGACCATGCTGGAAGTAACTCGAGCACTAGTTGAGTCGATGTCACGAGGAGCGAGTTCCCTTGGCTGCAAAAGCTTCAGCTATCATAATGTGTATGAAAGCTTTTCTGAGCTGAGTGTTCTAACGGTAAGAGAACTGGAGATTTAAACTTCTGTGAGAGACTGTTGAGAAAATCGACGAGAAAGTGGCTGTAATTAGTAACTTAAGACAGGCTGATAAGTTTCTGTTTCTTAAAAAATAAACACGATATAATCTTGAAAAACCGTCAATTTGTTTAGCTATGCTTTTGTTTGCCGTTTCATCTATAGCTTATGGGTTTGCACGCGTAAAAGTACAATTTAGGGTTCAGGAAATCGGCTTTCCCTAAGTTTGACATCGCTGTACCTCCTTGACTTTTAACTCGTACACACTTCCAGCTCGCAGTTTAACTGATACTGAATTTTTTTCAGGTCTCCGTCATTTTTGGTCAACTATAAATTTATGAGTTTTAAGTTGTACTTAGTCAATCTTCGGATTTTGTCTGAAAGCAGATGAAAGAACATGGTACGGCGCCTTCCATTCGATCAAAAATTCCAGAAATTTTGGAACAAAAGTGAAAGGTTTGGAAAAATCATAGTTTCAAATATATCGGAAAACTGATGACATCCTATTGTAGATGCGAGCCATTAATTCACCCGAAAATTGCAGAAATTTCGGAGCAACATAACCGTAAAGAATGGATATTTCGGGAAGAAGTTTTGGTTATACCTCGTGAGGTTGTCCGCTTTTTCAAAAATGTCGGAAACATTAATTTTCCAGTTTGATTCAGTGAACTGGAAAATGTGTTTTTCGCAATTACAAGCTACCGGAAATTAAAATTGTAAAATTTAGTGAGTCAAATCGAAATGAAAGCGCTATTCGCAGAACCTCTCAAAGTTCTTCAATCAGAATTGCCGCCGTTTCAATTCATGAAATGAGTTTGTGTCTTGCTGTTAGGCAACCCCGTTGTAATAAACCTTGGTTCAGTGCCTTTTAGAAATCTCATTTTGAACTATGACTTGTTTCCTTGACTAGAGGAACGACTAATGCTCGAACGTTTGTAAAAGAAGAGTAAAATACAGTAAAAACCCGCGTATAAGAACCTGGGTTTTAAGAACCTGTTAGGCTAAAATTTTCATTTTAAGCCCCCTCCACATAGGAACTTATTTAGGCTAAAATTTTAAGTTAGGTTCTTATCAGTGGGGTTGCTGTAAAATTGTATAGGTAGAAACTGCTGAATTAAGATCATCATCTATTTAAAAGTAACTTGACAGAACCTTTTTTTCTTTCAAGCTTAAGTAATATGTTGTATGTTTATTGTGTTTGCCATTCAAATAATTCCCCAAGTATTTTCAGGTATTGTACTCTATCGCAGTATCAAAGAAAACTTTCTGACCATCTCCAACTGCTTTGTGGTACAAATAAATGATATATACTGTATTATGAGATGATATTTATAATATATATAGCATATTCAGATGAAATTCATATGAAAATATAAGAACCTGTTTTAAGAACCTTGGTAGCCTAAATTTGCTTTAAGTACCATTTATATAAGAACCTATTTAGGCTAAATTGAAAAATCCAGGTTCTTATAGCGGGTTTTTTACTGTATTCATTTTATTGACCATACCAACTGAAGTTATCACAGACAGTGGTACTAAAAATTTCTGACAATTGCTCTGAGGGTTTTTTTTTAATCAGTCGGATAAACCTGATTTCTTCCTTTTACATTATAAAACAAAATTTTGAAATTCTTACCTACCTTACGTAATTTGCCGACTGTTGAAAGTCTTATTTTTGATACACAGAACGCTTTGAAGGTTAATGAAGAATACCAAATCTTGAAGGACCCTGAAAATTTCACCTGCTTGAACGATTGACGCGTAAACAAAACGATCCACGGATTTTGCCAGAAGTATGCAATTAACTCTTATTTAATAACCCTGGTAGAATTTGTATGATTTTTACCATTGATGTAGGCTTTTTTTACACAAGTTTATCCTTCGTGCGTCAAACGGGTTGAAAGATAACCCACCTTACGATGGAACTCACCAAACTGGGATAATAAGGAAGTTAGCTTTTGAGCGGCCGCTAAGCGCAACAAAAGATGGTGTACAATAGAAAAAAAAAACACTCCTTCCATTAGCGACCACTTTTCAGTGTCTAGAGCAACTACTTGCACTCTAATAATTAAGAGTGCTCACCAGAGGTAGATAACGTCGAAGGCTGCAGCCTTGGAATATAACGCTGCATTAGCGGTCTTCTTACCTCGACTAGCCGGATAACCCAATAGATAACAACCCTACAGGGGTGCCACGAGCAAGTAGATACGGTGCCCTAGGAAGGCGCGTTACCTTGGTTGTTTACATTTGGAAAGACAGTTTTGGCGCGACCGAACGTAATATCTAATTAGGCTGTTGAAAATTTCCAACCGATCAGAGTGGAAAGGGTGCTTAGCATTTGCAATTCTTCACCGCCATCTTGAAATTATGATCAGGTTGAATTCGTGCTAGGGAATTTAGTTTTTTTCTTCTTAGTAAACTGTAAATGGACAATCCGAACGGAACTTACCATTAGGTATTTGCTTACCAATTCCACAACTGTTGACGAAACTCAGTTTCCCCGTGTAAGTGGTAAGCAGCCCCCCCCCCCCCCCCCCCTGTCTAGCTTGTAAACACTCCAGATGCGTCTTCTAAAGAAACATGAAAAGTTGGCTCTCCCGGTGGCTATAGGTTAGCAGCGGCATCCTCCTCGATGTAAACAGGCCATAAATTCCTAAGGATATTAGAGCAAATGTCTTCAAATAAAGGGATTATATTAAGAAAGTTTGAGCTGAACGATCTTGAGATTAGAAGGCCCAAACGAAGTCTGAAGATAAAGAGCTGAGAGAATTATCTTTTCGCTTTTTCCCCAACTGGCATTTTTCTTACATGTGTCTCCCAACTTTTTCAGTTGCAGGTTCAAAATAGGAATTCTCCTTAGCAAATTGTCTCGCATTTCTTGTGATCCTACTTCTGAGAATTAGGTAATGCATCAGGACAGTCCTTCTAGTTCACGGTTATTTCTCCTGTTTATTTGTCAAGGTCGTATAATCGTATGGGGAAATTCAATATTCATTGCTCATTGCGCACCGAGAGCTTAGTAAGAGCGGACATGCATTAACGCATGAGACAAATTCTAGACTTCAAAGCATCTGACCTTGCAAAATCTATTCATTTAAACTGCCATTACAAAATCCGCTAAGTCAATTAGCACCAGACTGGATTGGTGTTTTGCCTTTTTGTTTTTGTTTTTGGACTAGACTAGCTGCTGGACCGAAAGAGATTTCAATGTTCAAAAGACAGACATCTTTAGATTGGCGCCCCTGGCTCAGAATTCCTGACCACATTAAGGAAGTTGGCGGCCTCTAGAAAGTTAGGATTATTTACTGAAGTTAGCCTCAAAAAACAATCAACAACTAGAAACGATCCTTTGGCTTACTGTAAGCTGTTTTGATTTCTGCACTATGGGAAGCGTAGAAAATGGTTGCGCAGTATCGCTGGCGTTTATCAACATGTCTACTTTTTTTTGTGACACCCGTCATTGGTGGCAAATCCCATGCATCCCTGAAACGAATGATTTTGTTTTCACCGGGCAATTCTGAAACGTCTTACTTTTCTGAAAAGTCTACTTTTACCGTTGCTTTTCTTTTCTCACTTTCCTTTACTGATTCCAATGATTACTGTTTAACTGAAAAAAAATTTGATTGGCCGTACTTCTCTGGGAACTGGAGAATCTTGATATATGGCCAATAAGCAAACAAAGAAACAATTAAACAGACCAACCAAGAATACACATGACGAGATTTAAAATTGCAGTAGGAACATTTGCGCGTTGGGCGTGCTTTTCAAGGGCTTTAAAACTGGCGCTTGTTAACGCCCTTTGTTGGAACTATTTGCAAACAAAAGGTAATACTTGACAGCACCGTACAACGTCTGTACTGCGTGTGTTTATCGTACTTACATGTCATTATAAGTCGTCGACTTGCAAACTTTGTTCAGGCGTCATTGCTTTATTTTGCCTCTTCAACATACAGCTCTGCGTAGAAAGGGCCTCATGCAAGATATAGAGGATATTACATGACCGCGCGTGGATATGAATTTTATCTTCGAGTGTTCAACTCGATATGAGGAAGAAGACATGAGGTTTTCGCGGGAAAGCTCACTTGGTATTTCACTGGTGTTTATATAATAAGAACTTGATTCCAAACAGTTAAACAGCTAAAGGAATTTAGTACATTGTTAAATCTTTAGCTCCTGGGGGTTCCAAAAAGTGTTAAGGTGGGGGCAGGGGACGAGGTGGCAATGGACGAATGAATACATTCTTTGCAAAATTTGGGGTTTCTAAACCCGCTGCGCAAAAAAAAAAAACTATTAGATAAATCTGGCTGCATCATCGTGCTATGTCATGATCTCAATATTTAAAACTGATTTTTTGAAGCTTGATCAGAAACTAAATCGCTTATGCTAATGAAGCAGGTATCGTAAATAAAGATTCCCTAATCCTTATACGCGCGAATTAATAACGTCGCGATAACTAACCTCGATGTGCATTCCAACGTTGCGTAATGAATTACGTAACATTTTCCAAAGTACTTGAAGGACGGAAAATCATTGAGAAAAATCATTAAGAATCATTACTCATTAAGAAAATCCAGAACATATATATATTGACCGAGTGGTTTACAAGCAGAATAGCCTTTATATGATACAACTTGAAGCCAGTTTAAACGCTCGTCCCGTCTTAATCTTCTCAACCTAGCTCAAACTCAATCCATCTCAGAAACAACAACACGAAACTTAAGATTTCATTTCAGTATTTCAACTCGCTCTGGGGTTTCACTGTAAATGAACTGATTCATTGCCATCCATTTCGTCAAAAATAACTCATTTCGCTGTTTCGCCATTTAGCGGTGTAACGGTGCAGGAAGTCCCAAAAATGAATGCGCAACTAGTGTGCCATTACTTATATTTTGGGAGTAAAGGGGAAAAAAGAAAAAAAACAGCAGACCCTCATGTAAGAGGCAGACAAAACAAAAACAGAGTCAGAAAAATACCCGTCGATATACTTTTTCTTTTAAAACAAAATAAATAAACAAATTTGTCTATCATGTAAGTCAAGTGCCGACATATTCGCGTGGCGCGAACAAGGTTTCCTCTTTGATTAACTTAACATAGTCTAATTTGGTCAGTAACTCGTCTGGCGGTCGTGCTAAATTTGCTCAGAATTAAACAAGGTAATCCGCTTGTTAAAAAGCTTATTACTTTTTTAAATCTCCGCCAGTGTATTTCCTTCAATTAACTTGATTTTTTAACCCGTTCATTTGCTTAAAAGAAATTTTAAGGACTTTCTGTCTATTCGTTTGAAAAATAGGTTGCCACGTGTTACAAATTTGGCGCATTAATCCATCACGTTTTCCTCAGTAATAAAAACGATCAAAAATAAACATTGCCCTTTTTCAGTCTAACCATCGATCAGCCGTTCTTGCCTGATCGCAGCTTAGTTTTAGACTTGCAGGATTAAGTCTCAAAGAACACCGTGATTTTTTCTCTATGGACCTCCAAGCTGGTTAATACGCCACGTATGTTTCAACACATTTGTAGAACACCATGCAATAGGTCACTATTCTTGGCAAGACTTTACGTTTCAGTTGCATTCCTTGGCTGTTCCTGTTTTTTCTTTCTCTGTTTTTTTTTTTCGAACCCTGTTAATATAGTGATTATGAAGTTTCTGGATTAATGTGTCCGAAAAACGGTCAAGTGTTTGCTTACACATTAGGAAGGGTTTTTTTTGTCACGCCGCCTTCGATGAATTATATATTCCAAATTCATCCCCTTTATGCCTTGTTATATTGATTCCTCATTTTTTGCTTCTTTGTTTTTTTGTTTTCCTCTTTTTTTGTTTCCTTTTTTTGGGGGTGCTGTTGTTTCTTTTGTGCTTCTCCAGACCCACAAAAAGATTGGAGACTGAAAGAGAATAAGGAATAAGTTGTTTTACAAGGGAGAAATCTAGAGAACCCACACAAAAGGCAAACAACCAAACAACCACAAGGAAAACAAAACAACTAAACGGAGCAAGTCGAAAATTCACGACATGTTCACCAACGGTTGGAATACGGTGGCCCTTCGAAGAATAGATTTCCGTCGATGGCTTAAGTTTGGCTCCGCTACACTATTTTAAGAACACCGTAAGATATGAATTTTAATGACATTTTTATGACGTTTTAGTTTTACATGGAAAAATATTGACGCTGTTTAATATTTAAATCCAATTACTTGAGTGAACAATCCACAAATACTGAGCCAGTTATAAACTTCGGAGAAACTAAACTGACAAAGTTTTCTGTTAGTGGCGCGTGGTTCCTATGATAAAAGACATGGTTATAAATATAAAGGTTAAAAAGTCAAGAAGTGTCAACTTATTTTATCAACACACGTTTCGGACGCTTTATCGAATACTGGTAACTATTTGTCATACAATGACACCAAGAGCATGTAGAAAAAGGACTGGGGCGAGTACAAGCGTGAATGGGTTTGAGTTTCGTTAATGCATTTAGCGAGGAACACAATCATATAGTATGGACTATTGTAGTGGAAGATTGCGGGTTATTCCTATTTCAAAGTTTGGCAAGCTGGTTTTTTAATTTGTTATCATTGGTCAACCAAACGTTAGCGTAAGTATCAAAATCTGGCAACTGAGACGTGTTTCACTGATTAATCTGTACAGTCGGGAAATATCTTTAAGTGGCTCATTACAAGCTGAAGGAAATGAGTTTAGGGGCAATAAAACGCTGTATCTCGTTTGAAACTCTGCATTATCACGAAACAAAAACAATTTGGTATATCGTGGCATATACAATCAGTTCCTTGACAGTTTACGTTTCTGAAATGATTTGTGTCAAAAAACATGGTTCACAACTTCTCAGTTTAGGAGAATTAATTAAAAACCATCTTCAACTTCTATTGTTGCGCTTGAGGTGTTTAATCTAGAAAGCTTTTCAAAGCGGCACAGTTCTGAAGTCCATGGACCGACAAAACGTCTAAACAACAAGGTTTTGCATTTAACCTGCTACTACACGCTGAGATTTCTATTAACCACTTTGAAAAGGTCAGCAGTTTGCCATTGTGTCATTCTAAAAACGTTTCACGAATTCATTTAGAAAAACAGCCCGGGCTCGGCATACAGCTTCAGCAATGATAAATGTAATTTCCTCCTGATTATAGAAATTCGGTGTAGCTTAACCAGTTCAAAGGGGAAATTATGCAGTTTTATTATAATTTATTCAAGACTTATCTGATGCACGTTTTCATTACTTAGTTTCGAATACCCTTCTTGAAGATTTTGAAAAGTTCAACCCAGTTTTACAGTTCTTTCTTTATCGCAATTTTGTGTCACGATTTTCAGTCCTTCAGGTGTTTTATGCTATTCTCACGTCCACTTCGATACACAGGCGGCCATACTGAACTCTTGCATTCTCTTTAACAAACTCAGTCCAGCACACGTTATGTTGGGCGGCAGACAATTGATCCACTTAGTCAACCCGAAATAGAAGCCGACAGGGGCAGTTGGACCACTTTAGCAAGAGAATGCCTTTGTTTTCCTGCTTGACATTCTATTAAAAGATTGATCGTGTCTTTCCCTCACTGATGGTATTTTAACATGGGTTGCTACTTTACAGTGGCATCTTTGGTATATTCTCTGTGATAAATATACCGTCCCAGTCTCATGTCCCATCACGTGAAAGCAAAACAATTCGATGGCAATTTTTATGGACATTTCGTTCTAAAACCGTCTATAACTAAGTCATATTAAGTTTGTTTCTATTCATGATCTCGCCAAAAGTCTTTTGAATCTCAGAGAAGAAGCTAGTTACTGAGTCTTATTTCTCTGAGGAATCTTGCAATAATATCAAACAAAAGTACGTCAGGCTAGATATTTTTTTCGTGGATTTTACTCTGTTTCTTGAGGATTTGAAACATCAGCAGAACAAATGTAACCGTAATAACTATGTTTCTCAAAATTGAACTTAATTCCCTCACTCTTTTTAAAGTTCAGTTTTCAATTCTAGATTGCTCGTTAGACAACAACGAAATCAAAAAACAATTTCCAAGGGTTTTTTCTCCAAAACAACAACAACAACAACAACACATCGAAGACCGAAATCTGTCCATATACATTCATATCCGCAATGTCAAAAAGGTCTGGAAATCAGATAAAAATAAGAAGCTTCCAAAAATAAAGGCACTAATCCTCTTAAAATTTCCCAGTTAAAGATTCGTGTCCCAATTGTCATCCGCTTCCTGTATTTATATTCCATCTTTCTGTGAGACACTTGAAATCCTGTGGCGATTTTAAATGGCGAGTAGTACACGGAGCAATCTTTCTTAGATTCAGACGACCAAATCTACAGCGGTCATGGAGCTATCTCACAAGGAAAGTAAAATCAGTTCGCAGGCAACATTTTTCAGTTGCTTTCAAGGAATCGAGAAGTTAGTAGCGATCGATTTTGTTTTTTTGTCTTCGCTCCAGCAAGAAGCATTCGACGCCTCATATATCTCATGTGTTTGACCGCGAAAGACGGTTAAAAAAAACAGATTTTATCAACAGACCTCGCCTTCCGATTAGCTTTCATTCAGAGGACAATACGTCACATGCTCTTTCAAAGCTTCGCTGTAAGATTTCATCTCCAAAACAAAGAAAACGGAAAAGTCAAAGGAAAAAAGACAATGCAGAAACTGCTGGTTTGAGAATGTGCTAAATAAATTCCAACCGCGAGAGCAACTTACCTCAATGTCCAATGTCCATTAATGAGTTAGACTATATCAAATGAATATCGTTAATTTGTACATTACAAAGCATGGAGACTTTCTTTGATTTAGTACGTGCTCGGAATAAAAATGGGTGTTTCAAATATTTACGTTTAAAAAGTCTCTTGATGGCGTGCGTAGTGGCAAAGGGCTAAGAAAGCAACACGGAATTAGCCAAGAAAAAATGACATTAGACATGTTCTCCATTCGATTGTCAGTTTATTGGATATTGCAGTTCTAAAACTAGCGACAAATGTCCCAGAAATCGTAAATCCACAGTACTTTTCGACTACAGCTTCTTCAGGCAATACACGCAAACCTAGAAATATTCGGGGCACTAAAAACATGCATGTCTGGAGTTACGAAGACACGAGATGGGGCCAACGTTTAAAGCAGTTATTATTTCAGTTAGATCAGGTTTGTGTTGAAAACCATCACACATGAAATGAACTTTTTGTATCAGGAGGACGAGTCACTCCGACATAATTAAATTAATCGCTGTTCCAAACTGCTCAAGGGGGCCTTACAACCTTTAAACGACGTAGCTGCCCCTAGTTCCTCTTGTCTTCCATTGTTGTAAGTATTACCCTGTGAAAGCTCAGTCTACTTGTAGCAAGCTATATATATCCTCAGTTAATTGTCCCCATTTTCTTAATTTACAGTCTTCCTCAAGTGAGTGTTTCGAACGAGTGATTGACGAGATTCGTGAGCGCTTCGGAAAAGCTAGGGCTCTTAGAAGTATATCAAAGCATCGCAGCTGACAGCCCCACTGAGAATTTGTGGCGCGAAGCTTGAAGAGTATGATTGAAATCAGTTTGATCATTTCACATCTAGTGTCCAATCAATATGTGTTTGCTTCAATATGTATTTGGGAGACAGAGATCTTACACAATTATTCCTGGATTGTTGGACTTGTTGACCTGTGAGTCCGACCACAAAAAGGTTGAAGTTTTGCCCAGTTGCGTTTGTAAAGCCTGTACAGTGGGTTCATTTCTCTCATAAGCTAAATTAATCTTCCTAGAAGAGACTAAACGGGTACCTCCTATCATTTATAGCAGCATACCATTTTTAATAATGGCAAATTTTAGCAGCATTTAGTTGTCTATGTATTGTCATCCCTGAGCATTTAAATAAGGGCTCGTCTTGACCCCACCTTCATAAAGGCACTATTATTAATCCTTCTCAAAGCCATTCCTCTTGAAACCTGTTCTAAACGTCACTGCAAAACGTCTTCTGGAAGGACCGTTTGACATTTCAAGGCACACAATTATTCTTCAACCTTTGATTTTTCTGAACAAAAGGTGAAAACGAAGAGCTTTTGTTGTTCTCAATGGAACTCGCAGGGAATTTCCGTTCCCCTTTGCGCTAGACCTCCCTGTTCAATGTGCCTGATGTATTTTTCTTACACAAACGGACAACGCTGAGTTTTTTTATGACCAAAAAATAACAAAATATTTCATGTCCCACACGAAAACAACAAAGCTGTTCACGGTTCGCTTCTAGCATGCCTTACATTTCGAAGTTTACTTGAAGTGTACCGGATTGCTTCAAGCGCAGACATTTCCACAAGTCTTCTTTCTCGATTGTTTTATTTGATGGTTTTTTAGTGCTTTAATTTCCATCGCAGCCTTTTCTTGAACTAAAACGTCATCTTGATCAGTAAGAAGATTAAATTAAATTCCTAGTGTAAGGAGATTCAAGCTCGTGTCGAAATGGAAAAGTTAACAATGCGTACAGTTATCAACCCTCAATTGTGTATGAGACTTTGGACAAATTAAAAAAGCAGTGAGCGGATCCGTTACTTAATTCTCAATGTGCCTTAAAAAATACATATGTACATCTTCATGATTTTAAAATGAAACTAATTCAAGATACCTAGCACATGGCGCAACTGAATCGTAGAATTCTAACAAAGTAAGGAGGAATTCGTTGGTGGTGTATATTGTAATCGAAAGGCAAGCTCAGAGTTCAGAGAAATTTGCAAATAATGATACCTTTAAATTGAGTATTTTCATCAACTGTTATGGGTCTCGAAATTGCTATATCTTGCTTTAGTATTCTCGAGATTTCCCTTTGAGTTAAGGTCAGAAATTTTAGTTTCTAAAACGTTTGGGTCCCATTTATATAATGGTTGGATTTCTCATTCCTTACCTTAAGGCAAAAAGGACAACAAAGTAAGTAACGTCGATATTTTCACGGAGGAAATAGGTGTACAATAACAGATTAGAAATCTAGATTGTCAATTTTAACGTCCTTAAAAGAAATTAACATGTAACAACTTAGAAGCGAGCAAGCCCGGAGTAATTTCTTTTGAGAGATTCTCAATGAATCCATCTTGTCCTTTCAAAGAAGTACGTTTGCGACTGATCTCAATGTAATTCTGTTGTGCGGTAATCCCTGTAAATAATCGACTCGACTGCTAACTGCAATATCTTTACTCGCTCCACACCGCAGGGACTTCACATGGATTTTCTCAATCGGTACATTATTATTGTCATGTATCAAGCCATGACGCCTAACTATTGATAGAATCTCTAACAGTGCTACCGTGTTAAGCCTACAGTTCATTATTTTATATACAGACCGTCCGCTACTTCGACAAGATCAACTTTGGCCGTATGCTGAATGTAACTGCGTTGTTCCTTTGTTGTATTTCGTTGTCAACAGGAATGACCTTGAAGAAACGGTAATGCTTCTTATGAATTAGGTTACTTAGTATACGTCCTTCCGCCATTAACACGAGTACCAGTTCGTGTTGACTTCCCTTTCGCTCTGTGTACTCGCACAGTTTTGGCTGTTTGACGAACTGATCGAATGACGGAGGTGTTCTGGCGGTGACGGGGTACTCAAATGGCTCCTGTCTTGACTGCTCGATTCGAGTAGTGGCGGCGGAGAAGGCGAGATGCCATGCAGCTTCATGTGCTTGCGAAGGGAGCTCGGATGTGTGTAGCTTTTATTGCACCCTTGGTATTTGCAGTTGTAGGGTTTATCTGACGTGTGAACATGGGAGTGCTTTTTTCTATCGCTTGAGTTGGCGAAGCGACGATCACAGCCAGGGAACTCGCATACAAAAGGCTTTTCGCCTGTGTGAGTCCGTTTGTGTATTTTTAAGTTCTCAGATCTAGCGAAGAGTTTGCCGCAACCAGGAAAAGGACAAGGGAATGGTTTCTCTCCGGTGTGAACCCTGATGTGATTGACCAGCTTGTACTTTGCTTTAAATGGGAGTCCGTTGCGCCCACAGTTTCTCCAAAAACAAACGTGTAAAGGGGAATCGTTTTGGCTAACATGTTCATCATTTATATGCCTTACTATCTCGTGTATACTAGTGTACTGCTTTCCACAGATCTTGTTCTTCGGGTAGTTCTGAGGATCAATCCATTCGCAAGTCATGATTTTGTTAGGTGGCTGGCTCATGAATTGTGAGAAATGGACTGGACCGTAACTTAGAGAACGATGATGGTCGTAACTGTATGGTGACTGTGAGTACATGTCTACCCGTGGATACATGTCACCTGGCGGTGGGAATGCAAAGGCCGGCCTCTGTGGCGTCTCAGCATCGGAAGGACCGTTCATCGATGGGTAGAAGTTGTGTCGCTTTACGTCTGGTCTCGCCTGATGCAGTGTCAGTGGACTGAAGTTGGAATGAATCGATGGACCCTGACATTGAGGAAATCTACCCGGTCCTGGTGCCATGGGTTCGTAAAGAGAGTGCCCATGCGGACCATGAGCTATAGGGCCAGAACTTGGTAGATGATCTTGGCGATGAAGGTAATCTCTGCTACTCAAATTTTGAGCGGCACATGCAGCTCTCACTTGACTTGTGTGTGGAGTAAAGGGATAGCCAGTAGTTTGGGAGCTAAACACTGCCTTGGTGTCGGCGACAGGCTCGGGGATTCTATGAGCCAAGTTGAAGGCCGTTCGCGAAATCATACTAGGGCTAGACTCCATGAAAGGATTTCCAATATATGGAGAATCTTTGCCGGGCTCGATGAAGTCAGCCACGGTCGGATGGCCAACAGAAGCGCTTTGGCTAAACATCGAAATATTGTCCATAACAGCAATGCCGGGTACGATTCTCCTATGTTTGTGCAGCACGTAAAATATTTTGCTAAGTTGCAGTGGTTTCTGTGACTAGATTATCCTGAGTAGATTGACGGTAAATGATTATTTGCCCCAGCGCTGTTGACTGGGCTGTCTGCATCTGTGTTTTTGAGTTCAATCACAGCTTGATGCTTACATTATCAATCGATTGGTCCTTGCATAATTTGTTTTCGAAGCAGCTTTACGGGCCAATCATTCATCAGACAGGCATTTCACACGCATGCTCCAACACTGATCCAGTAGGCGTCAGTTGTCGTATTCGACTGCTGCTATCAAGCCAGCTTTTGTTGACATTCGGAGATTCCTCGGAAGCCTTTCAGTCCAACGCAAAACACATCAACAGACTCTCTAAAATCCATTAGTGTGAATTAGACTCAATTTAGTGCTTTTGCTTCTTTTAAGAGCTAACCACACCGCGTCATATCCCGGTGGTGGCAGCTCTTACACACGGGTATGTGGTGTATTGGATTCATTGACAAGCGTTCTAGGGGGCGCTAAACCTTTATTCTACCTCACCTTAGGTCATCTTATAATTCAGCTATATAAGATCATCAATTATCTTCCTGCTATTTCATTTTATATCTCTCTAAGCAGCTCTCTGGTTTGTACTGTAAATCCCAAACTGGACTTAAGCGGATCAGGGTCGCGAGATAACGAGATATCGATCGATTTCATTTCCAGTGGCTCTTACTTTATTCCGCGATGGTCTAAATCATAACTGTTTTCAAAATGTTGTTTTGTTGTTTCAGTTTCATTTGCATCGGTGCTTTTCCTTTGAAAGAAAACCTTTTCTCTCCCTCGTTGTACTTAATACTTCGACGCTCATGCAAGCCTACCATAGCTAGTGCTGACAGCCATGTTAAAGTGACTAATTGGCGCGCCCCGCCCTCATTAAGATCTTATCTCATGTGTCACGAAATATCATTTCGACCTTCAATCATGACGGCCCGTGATCTTCTTTGAATGCAAAATATTTGGAAGGCATGTTGAATGCGTTTCCGAACCGAAAACCGCGCCAATTCACTACGCACTCGAGGTATCTTCACTCGCGGTAGGAAATGTTTGTTTTAGGCTAACAACGAAATCAATCTCATATATCGCACTGAGGTCGTTATAACCATTTAAGTGCTTTAAGCCCGCGGTTTTCACCCTCAAAGTTAACAAAAAACAGTATATTAAGCAAATCCAATGTTTAAAACACTCGTTGCTTTCCGCTCATCGTGTGAATGAAATCCTCTTCCATGGAAACAAACAGAACTTAGAGCGTCGCTTTTAGAAATTAAGCATGCAAAATACTTTGTCTTGTGATTTCACGAAAGCCATGTCAATGTCTATAGCCTAAGGTCAAGATTTTATTGCGTTTTGTGCTGGATGAAAGGACAAACTCACCAAAACTGCTTGTATAAATACATTTTTGTCCAATCTGCGAGCCATCTGTCCGTACTTTGCAGTTCACTAAATTTTAATACTTCCGGACATTTTTTCCTTTTCGCCAGACTTTCTATTTCCGGTAATACTGGGGTTACACAGACATGTAAAGTTCTCAGGGTCTGTAAGAAAAAATAATCTTAACTATTAACCGAATTCCACGCACCGATAAGCCAACAATGAAGAAAATATTTGATGCTGGCATTACGGCTGTTATTAAAATATTACTGTATTGTTGAGAAGTGTCCAGCGTGATGACATGGATAAATACGCACGGATTAATCCCATTACAGAATTGCTAAATCCGCATTGAGTTCTTAGTCTCTGACGCTTGCCAACGCTTTCATTCGATGCACGGAAGCTTTTTGCCCATTTCTAAACAGTCACGGAAGAAAACAATTTCTTTAGAGCAACTTGGAATGATAGCAGTCAACTTGAATGAGTTTCCTGACGATTAGCTGTTCATATGGGTGATGATGACGACAGAAACGCGACGGGTGCGCAGTGGTATTTGAGGGATTACTTACAACCGATAATCCCTCGTCTAAGAGGAAAGGTCCTGTCTAAGCCTGGTCGAACACTAAACAAATTACACTTTATGGCTGATTTCTTTAGGGACGATTCTTACACCCTTTCTGTGATTGAATATTTCCTGGCTGCGAACATGTATCGTGAATGTTGATTGTGTTGAACATACGGTGTGTGCGTTCACTTGTGTTTGTGCTTGTACTATGTACGTAGAATCAGCTCAGTTTTGCGTTATTATTTCATAGCGACCGCGGCGGGTAATTCAGTTGTTAAAAGGAATTAGTCTTACATTGATGTTTAGGTCTCGGCAATAAAATAAACAGCACGGTCTCGTCTTCGATGGCGCCATTTCGCAGTCGAGCCTTTTTCTCCTTTATTATCTAGCTGAAAATTAATGAGGGAGAATTTCAAAATCACCGGCGTGTTAAAGTTGTGCACCATTATGCAAAACAGAAGTATCAATCGTAAATCATCGATCTTTTTTATTGTAATCGATCATAAATGACAGGCATGCCGCGTCACATTATGCACACGTGTCTTCTTCTTTCAAATTGTTTGTCCTACGCACAGTCTCAAGTGTAAATTCTGCTTACATATCTCTATCATGATAGTGCTTTTATACAACACAGTTAGCCGTGACGGTGTTTGGGAAAACCTCTAGTTAAATTTCTAAACTCAAAAGCTTGAAAGCTTAAAAAAATAAGTTGGCGGAAGCACAAAGGAGAATTCCTAGTCTTAAGAATCCAAGGATTCGAAGAATCTTGGATTTCTACCATTCTTCTTGTGTTGTTTCTCAAAATATAGCGTTCTTTAAGAACTAGATGACCCATACATTTTAAAGTTCTTATTCTTGGCTATTAACGTTGACTTAGACCGCATTAAAATGAAGTAATTTTGTGGTTGGTAGCCGCAAAGATTTCCTTGTGTAGTACACGCCCTCCACCGAATCCTTTTGTCCTTCGATTAAATACCGACATTTATTGAAAGCACACTGTGCCATTTATAATCGGCGAGGTATGAAATAATGGCAAAGGATTTAAAAAAAAAAACGCAACAATCGAAATATTAAGGACAGCGGCTAGCGCGGTATTAAAGTCAAGGCCAAGTTCTATTCGTGTGGTATTGGATCCAGTTTCACCTGTCCAGGTGCACGGGCTTCTTGCTGAAGCTAACAACTGTTTCGCGGTAGGTGATGTAGTTTTACATGGAGACCCCAAGTTAGGTGTACTCTAGGGCAGTACTAAAGAAGCCTTGAGGAACAATTTTTCTTGGTACTTGATACGTTATGAGAGCAGAATATTGTGGTGGTTTTAAATTTTTTTAACCTGTTATTAAAATGTTTTCAAATTTTTAACTTTGCGTAGTTGCTTTGAGATGCGTGCCTCGGTTTCTTTTGAAGGCCTTCTTTAACGATTCCTTTATTACAATGAATTGCGCGTTTGAAGGAGGTAAATGATACACTAACCATAGCATTAACTAAATGTAGCCCACCTATAGATCATCTCTTTCAAATTAAGATATTCTAATTTGGTTAAAGCAGAATTATACCGATTTATCGAAATGAAAAATCATTTGTTTCATAGCGACTACTTAATACATTTTATTTCTTCTTGTATTTGAAGAAATTCTGAAAAGAAGATGCATATCACTTTCGGCATTATTTTTTTCTTGCCGGGATAGTCAGGCGTTCAGTTAATGCAATATTGCAACAGAGGAACTTTCATTGATCATTTCAAGGGACATGATAAGTGTCGTGGTTACAATACAGTGAAGAAAAAAATGATTGTAGCACTTACGTTAAATTCAATTTGTTCATGTTGTCGTCGATTGAAAATGTGCTGTGTACTTTCTTTCCCAGCAGGCGACCTAGGAAACGTGAACTATGATGACTAGTTTTCCCTGTGACCTGTGTTTTTTTCGTTTTTCTGTCAGTCAGTTGTAAAAAACCTTCAAAGAAAACATATATGGTAGAAATATAAAGGTACTTGCACATAACTCAGTAATAAGAGTAAATAATGACAAAAAACCAAACAAACAAAGCGTTACTTGTAAAAAAAGAAAAAGAAACAATTCATCATTATAGGTCTCAGTAACGTTGGAATTTAAGGGGGTACTTCAATGATAGTAAATGGTTGTAAAAAAAGCCTGAATTTCTCGAGATTACAGCCATGTTACCCGCCGTCATTCTCCCCAATCTTAATCATCCTTATTCTGTTTTGGTTATTACATGCACCTCTGAGTCCTTAGTTGTGGTTTCATTCTAGTTATTCTAAGTAAAGGTAATTTCTGCGTCACAAACGTTTTTCTTAACATATCATGTCATAAGCCCCTGGTCATTCTGATGTCTATGCATTTCACGTCTTAATTCTCGTCTCTTTCTGCCGTCTGATATTGTAAGGGAAAATCAAACGTTAAAACGAAATTAAGAAACTTGCCAGCGGCATACACCTTTGATATTGTGATATTGCGTGCCCATCGCTCAATTCTCTTTCCCTCCCTCCCTTCCCCCCCACCTCCCACTCCCCCGAGTCTCAAAGTGATAAATCTCTCACTGCATGGTCACACAGTTCTTAAGATGTTCTCGTTGAACAAACGGTATCGTTCGGTGGTTGTCAGTGAATTTTCTGCATGGCGTGAGTACCAGGCATTCATTGAATCCGTGTAGGAGCTGTGTATCTTTGCAGAGAGAAACTTGAGGCAAAAGGGAATAATTTCCGTTTATTCATTCATACGTTTCCATCTAGAGAAAAACTGAGAGAAAGACAGAATTGCGGAGAATTAAATGCGGAGACTGAGCAGATTCAAAATAAAGAGAAGAATCGTTCATCTAGCCGCAGAGAGGGATGCAAGAAGAGAAGAGTGATTCGTTTCCTGTATTCAGTCTCACATGTGCATATTGAGGATGTTTAGAAGAGGTGTAGAAGAAGGTTAAAATTCTAGTTGAGGGAAATAGAAATTTCTTGACAGGAATTGTCGGTACACTTTCGAGCATAAAGAAATACACAAATATCTTACTTAATGCTCTCCAACATAGCTTTTCAGGCAGGGCAACCGTGACCAAATTCAGAATCAAACAGGACAGAAAAACATAACATAACTGAACAATGCCTAGTGGCGAGAAGCAACAACAGAGAACAAATCTAACAAGTTGTAAGGTACAACTAGATTCTCAAAAGAACAACACATCAAGATGTATACGTTATCTGTGAAAGCAAGAGAGAATTTCTGGTAGCTGGGATGAGAGAAAAGAAGGATTGGCGCAACCCATAGATTTGGAGGATAACTGCGAGGGAAGAGAGGAATTACTGACACCATACCATATCAAAGTGGGTATATTTGAGATGAAACAACAACAACATGATATTATATGTAAAGAGAGCTCGGAAAAAATCCGAGTCCCAGATGGGATTTGAACCCACGACCCTCCGTGATCTAGTTGGATGCTCTAACCACTGAGCTACTGGAGACTCTATGGTGAGCAAGGGCCAATTTCTCGGTCTCGGCTGGAACCGCATCACCCGTCTACACAGCCGGCCAAGAAATGACTGGCATACAAGAACTCACTGACAGCATCGCGGTGTCACATTAAAACATATCAAAGATGCAGCCAACCAACCTCCAAAATGACTAAATTGAAGATGAAACAACAACAACAACAACATGATATTATATGTAAAGAGAACTTGGAAAAAATCTGAGTCTCGGACGGGATTTGAACCCACGACCATCCGTGAACTAGTCGGACGCTCTAACTACTGAGCCAATGGAGACTGTGGTGACCAGGGGCCAAATTGTGGGTCTCGACTAGAACCGCTACACAGCCAAGACGTTGGAAGTAATGTTATTAAAATTGAACAAAGTGCATCGGGCGTGGTGGCTCCATGCTTAGTGCGCCGCTCCCCAATCGAGCGGTCCGTCGTGTTGTGTCCTTGGGCAAGACACTACTCTCACATTGCCTCTCTCCACCAGGTGTGCAAATTGGTGCCGACGAATTTAATGCGTTATTTGACCCTGCGATGGACTAGCATCCCATTCAGAGAGGTGTAGAAATAGGTCCAGTCGCTTCCAGCTACTGAAACGGGAGACTGAGCACCGGCCTGATGGGCCCTTTGACTCGTCTGACTTCCTTATCTTCATGTATCTAGGTGTTCAAGGTAACGCAGAGAGAAGGAGAGAGGAAACTCAAGAGATTGCCGATATAGCTAAAGTAACTGGGGGAAGCGTTACCGGCACTCATCCATTCACCTGTATGTGGAGGACACATGTGATACAGAGAAGTATTAATATTGCGTGTAGATATTTGTAAGACGGCTAAAACGGTGGACTTACTAATGATAGTTTGCTTCTTGATAAAGAGGAAAACCGTGCTGTGGGAGAACATTAAGCAGAAGAGCGTAATCAGGCTCCTACCGTCGACCCTTCAGTCTCGATGTGGTAATCTTTTGTTCCAGTCATCGCATATTACATAGCCCTCACTTTTATCATTATTATGCCGGGATGGCATCATGATGGGCCTTAATGTGCATTTCGATAAC
Organism: Platygyra sinensis; assembly: GCA_019787425.1. Taxonomy (NCBI): domain Eukaryota; kingdom Metazoa; phylum Cnidaria; class Anthozoa; order Scleractinia; family Merulinidae; genus Platygyra; species Platygyra sinensis. The sequence goes on along the minus strand of JAHPZR010040171.1, from coordinate 73,565 downwards.
GACTGACTGGTTGTTTGAAAAAAAAAACCTGTGTATCTTGACGTTTGATCCTTTGGCATCGTTTTCACAGAATGCTTATCCTTGATTTCCCATCAAGTTAAAAAAGTTTATCTTTGTCTGGTTACCCTCATCAAAGAGGGGCATCTTACGTCGGCTTAATGTGGAGTAGCTTTAACGGTTAACTGTCATCAATACGTTTTTTTTCCACTAGGCCCTTAAGGCTTTAGACGATCGAGACCCTTTAGCACAGTCTTGGTTTATGGACGCAGAAATTGCCGCTTTGCACGACTTGGTAAATGAGCTATGCATGCAAAGATAGCGAGAAAGGCAGTAGTTAATTTTGCTCATGTCCCCGTGTAGTGCAAAGGGTTTTCAACTCATTTAAGCCACTTAGAACCACTCCGTCATGCAGGATACATGTATGACCTTCTATCTTGCAAGGCCTTCACTTTATCAAAAGAATTTGGACAAAAATCGTCCAGTTCATTTTCTTGTTAGTTATGGGTATTAAGTAGTAAATCAGCAGTTTTCAGTTACGTCATGGATCATAGAAAGTAGGTCATGTCCGTAAGCAAGAGTTATTTTAATGATAGGAAGACAGAAATCCCGTATATAAGCTATATGAATAACAGAGTATAGTTTTACGAATGTTGTGGTCCTAAAATATGGCATTGTGTCATGAATGTGAATTTACTATTTGTTCGGAATTTGAGTGTTTTTTATTCTCTGGTCTAAAATTCAGTATAATTTAAGGTAAACTACATTAATGCACTCGCATAAACTTATTCCAATACTTTACATCAGATGTTTCTTCCCAAATCTAAAAGGGGGACAAAAGAGAGAGTATTCATTTGTAGCGATCTTCTATACTTCTTGTATTAGAATAGGTGTAAATAAGGATCTGGCTTTGCAGGGTTAGGTGTTACATGCCCTGGAACTATTTTACCTAGCTAGCACTGATTTAACAGCTTTAAAACGTAGTTGGTCATTTGCAATCCTTCGTCATTTTTTTGGCATTGACAGAATTCTTGTTCTCGGATTTGGAACAGGGTAAATGCTATAGTCCATTACAAATATACAAGTGGAAGAATTCTGAAGGATTCATGCACCGAAAAAGAAACAACTACTTTCTAAAAAAGAAAGAAACTAGAGCAACTCTTGTACTCGTGGCTCGCCTCTGCAATGTTAAAGGGCCTTTTGCTGGGACATGCTGACGGGTCACAAGTTGGACGAAACAGCAGTCCATGCCTACAGAACTGCAAAACTGCGTTTGTGATGCTGGTTTCGACAAAGTATGTGTGTACACGTGGTTTGGCAGGCTTTTGTGACGGTCCACTGCATCCCAGAATTAGTTTACTCATAAATGACTGGATAATTTGCATCGCAATGATAGCTGTACCAAAGACTAATTACTATTTCGAACGATTCTTGAAAACCGGCTGATCAGACGTTTTTTATTTGAATACTCGCAAATGTGAAGAAATCATAATGTGAGCAAGACTATAATATGTGCTTAGTTTTTATTCAATCCAAATTATAGGCCTTCTCGTTTTTGTGGGAATTTGATCATTGAAATGTCGATGGTCTGACCAAAGATATTCATGTGCAAATACAATAGACTCATTTCATAAAACGAGTAGTTTCTTTTAAGCGTTTAGAGATTCTCTTAACTTAAAACGTATAAGTTTGAGTTTCTTTTTTTCGCGTTTGTGCATACGCGCGTTGAATTGGGTAGCAAATTATTCACTTGGTGTTTCGTTCCATGCAAAATAGGAAAGATCCCTTCTAAACTTTATGTTATTAGTTTGGCATCTTGCATTTCCTCCGTACTTCTTATAGTTTATGTGTGAGGTCGACGAAACGTCCTTTTGTGACTTAGAAAAATATTGCTTTTTTAGATCTTCAAACAGTTAGTTAGGATCCCCTTCCCCAAAGGGTAAATACAGTATGTTGCTTCCAAAAGTGAACCGTCGTCACACTAAAAGTAGGTACGCAGTGCCTACATGTTCGGACATGTAACACATGCATGCTACCTTATTACCAGTAATAAGTTCTGTAGTGATCCTTCGTTCTTTTACTTGAAACATGAACAATACATATATATAAACACAAAACCAACTACTAAAGCGGATTTATTTGAAGACAGTGAGTCTTTAAAGACCGTTTATTGCAAGCTTACTCAGATGACAATTCAGATGGTACAAAGAAGCAAAACTAGCCCCAGTCTCAACTGGGTGTGTCTCAACGCAATCAACGCCGTTGACAAGGCGAATTTGTAATTCATGCATGAGGACAAGCTTTATAGAAACGGTACAAAATATCTGTGTAAGCCAGAGAGGTTTCATTTTCGTAATTTCCAAATAACGAACCACGCATTTCAGTACTACTAAATAAATCGAAGTCTACATGTTCTATGTTATGGGGTTTGTGCCCAAATTGAGTACATAATGATGACGATTCTCAGAACTAATTCGACGTTTCTCTAGGTCATAATCAAGTTAATCTCGTGTTGCAGCTGGATGTGTCACAAAATCCCACGTATAGTCTAAACCGCCGCTTTAGACTATCTGCGAGGCAGGCTGTAGGTATTATGTTGCTCAAGTTTGTGCAAAAATGCTTCAAGGTTATCTCAAAGTTACACATTCGTGCGATTACGCTTGCGATCGAAGTTAGCTATATTGACTTGAGTAAGGTCCTACTTGAGCATCGATCCCGCTCTTATGCAATGTGTTTGCATGTTGTAGTCAAATTAAAATGAAGAAATACTCGGGGTTTGTTCTGGTAAACATCTACGCTACTCGCAAAGAACTTGCTGCTTAACAGCCACGCCACGCCCAAAGAACTTGCTGTTACTATTACTACTACTATTACCATTAATATTACTATTACTATTACTATTACTATTACTATTACTATTACTATTACTATTACTATTACTGTTACTGTTACTGTTACTGTTACTGTTACTGTTACTGTTACTGTTACTGTTACTGTTACTGTTACTGTTACTGTTACTGTTACTGTTACTGTTACTGTTTTTATTATTAACTTTTTTTTATAAATAGCTGTGCTTTTTGTCAGTATTTTTGATTATTATTATCATGTTTGTATCAAAACGAGGCCAAGAACCTTATAAATAATTATATTATTATAAATAATGATTATATTTTGGCTAATAAAATTTGACAGTATCTTAACTCCGTAAAGTTTGCAGGAAATACTTTATTATTATTATTAATATTATTATTGTTATTATTGTTACCATTATTATCATTATTATTATTTTTAATCGTGTAAGTAATTATTGTGAAGTTTTAATAAAGTTTTCATTATTTTTTAAAAAAAATTATTATTATTATTATTATTATTATTATTGTTATTATTATTATTATTATTATTATTATTATTCACGGAATGTCTTGCTCTCTCAAATTGGTGTAACTAAGCACAGTCAGGTGTACAATGATATTAAATGAAATTTTTACGTAAGTTGGGACTCTAGTTTCCCATACGCCTTTGCCTCCCCTGAAACATTTGCAGCCACCAATTTTATTACCTGGGTAAAGGGAAGCACCGTGAGAGGAAAGTATCGTACCCATGGGCACACAATTTTATTCCACTCAAGGCTCAAGCGATAAGGGCCCAAACTGAAACCAAGCCATTAATTGAAACTTTCAATCCGTCAGGGTCACGGATAAATTTCAATCACAGTGAAATTATACACTGAAGTGAATATATGAAAGTTCATGTCTTTGAACTGCGGAGAATGATATGAAGTTAACAAATTGACGTCAGTTTTTTATGCGTCTGTCCTGTTATTGATCATGAATTTCGTCATCACATTGTCAAAGTAGCTGTGGATCCACGAGGCGATAGCCGAGTGGATCCGCAGACTACTTTGACAATGTGATGATGAAATTCATTATCAATAACAGGACAGACGCATTAAAAACTGACATCAATTTGTTTTTTACTATAACAGATTGTCGAATTGCCGGCTCTCGCTCGCTGACGCGTCACATGAATTTTAAATTTATGTGTATGTCCGCATATGGACAATAAAAATTAGCCAATGAGCGCGCGTGAATTTCTGCAGTTATCGTAAAAATATAATTGGTCATCGCAGTTATGCAAATAACTTAATTCAGTCCTGAACGGGACTCAAACCCATGATCTCTGCAATAACAGTGCACTGCTCTACCAACTGAGCCATCAAGCCCACTGGGAGCGGGGGCCCGTTTCTCGAAAGGCCCGGAAACCTTTTGGGCGATTTAACCCATTTTTTGTTCGTCTGTGTCTAAAAACGGAGAAGATTGTACACCTGAAATTTCTCAGTTGTATAAGGGAACCTCTGCTCTTTAATCGTAAGGATTCTGCTATGGCTTTACGGGCCCGAAATGTTTCCGGGGCTTTCGAGAAACAGGCCCCTGGCCACTTTGTGAGTTCGTAATGTACCCGTAGAAAATTTCGAAATTTTCGAAACGGGGACAAATGGTACGGAAATTTCCTGGGAAAAGTTCCAGAAAATCCGGAAATTGTTGAATTTCCGAAAAGCGAACCATTCAACCGGAAATTTACAGGAAATTTTTTTCGAAAGTTTGGATATACCTCACGAGGTTGTCCTCTTTTCAGAATTTATGCAAATTCCCAGTTTTCTACTCAGCGCTAGCTAGTTCTTTTGGCCGCGATCACAGCGAGTTGGACATCTCACGCAAGGATGACGGCGACGCGCATTCGATAAAAGAAACACTTTAGAACCTTTCTACTTATATGTCGATAAATACTAGCTACAGCTAAATTCGTGAAGAAAGAGTTTTATAACAATAATGCCCCATGGTGTACTTGTTTGTTTTGCATAAGTCGGCTGGGAAATGTACAAAGATTTATAACGACAGGACAGGACAGGATTGGAAAATGAATGATAACAACACAATGAAGAAAGTGAATTATGCGTGGCCCTATGAATATCTTCTTCACGTAATTCAGTGAACAGCTTTATACAGATTTTTACATTGTGGTACAATTTTAATAATAACCCACTTGTTTTAATTTGTTGTTGTTGTTGTTGTTGTTGTTGATGATGATGATGATGATGATGATGATGATGATGATGATAATGATGTTCTTCACTTTTGATTTGATTCATGACAAGCTTCTTTTTAGACCTTTCTGTGCACTTTGTATATGACCTTCAAAATGCAAAACATACGGATTTCTCGACTGACGGCCGGTTGGCAGAGTCTAACTGGATGATAGAAGTCTAATGTATATAATGTATTCAGCTACCAAAAAACCACATTTAGGTAGTCGTCTGTAGATAAAATTTATTAGTCTGTACTTTGAACTTAGAATGGGCACGAGTTTGTCAGAAACTAAATCATTAGAAAAAAAAACTATAGCCGTTTGCTTGTTTTTTTAGCTGTAAATGTAAAACAAGAACCTCATCCTTCGGGGGGCAATATTTCACCCCTGAGGCTAAAGCATGGGGACTATGTCCTGAACGGAAGTCCGTGTATCGAGAGTGGTTGGTGTGTGCCACGCAAGACCTCTTCTTGGCAACAGCGCTGACACTTACCCTTTTCGCTGCCATTGCTTTCTGAGAAGAGAAAGAATAAAATGTTGATTTAGCGGCAGGATGCTAACCTGACCGTGGGGTATGCTTGTCATGTGAGAGGTTTCAACAATTGGATGCGTCCAGTAGAAAGGGATATCAACCCTTTTGGTCAACCAGAAATGACTGGCGTCTAAGAGATGGACGTTCTGTTATTTCTAGTTTGGACGCGTGCAACAAAGTTTAGTTTACGTCTTGCGATGATGTAGACGGTGTTCTTCATTTTTACGCTTCCTCTTGAAGAGGATGTTGACATTTATCACTATCAACTGACAGATGGGGCCAATCCTGACGGCACAATCTTGTGATAAGGACTTGCTGAAACCGACTTCCAACTCGCTGAAAAGAACAAAGACATCTTTCATTTCTTTTGTCAAACAGATGTACAATTCCCGGATGCAGAGTGTGGCACCATTTCCACAGGTCAGTGCTGAATTGTTTGTAGTTTTCTACTCTGGCATGAAATGGATGTAACTCATTTCCGGTATGGTAGATTTCGTACAATTTAATCTGTTTTGTTTTTTTAAGTGTAATCTCAACCTTTTCAACATAAAGTAGAAGCCAATATACGCAGTAATTAATTAGTAATTAGAAATTCACCAAAAATCTTTAAGCCCTAAGTTAAGAAAGTAACTGAAGTTGTTTTTAGTGTGTTCCGCGGCGAGCTTCAAATCGAATTCCACCGGAATTTGTCTTTTGGAATAGGGGAGGGTGGAGTGGGTAGGTGGTGATTGTATGTAACAGAAGAGTTTTGTTTTCCTTACATTGGCAATTAAGGCTTCACTCCACTGAGTAAACTTTAACATCCAAGTGAATCGATGGACGGGTTAGTCTGGCATATCAGTTTGTTCGTGCTAGAAACAACTGGTTCCAATTTAAGGTTAATCAATATAATTGTCAAAGTTATATGCTTTTTATTGTAAAAGTTATCTGCAAAACTCAAACCTCCCAGGTTCAGTTGGCCATAACCCTGAAAGGTTTGGCGGTCGAATTCGCGCTGTGAATATACCGTACATAACATATACATCTTATTATTGCCAGATGGCGATAAATAGTAGCATCATATTACTGTTGGTTTTTCACTCTTAACCTTCGATCTTCCTATTTCACAAATCTTCAACTTTTATATCTCAAAGTTTATTCACTTTGATATGATGTGATTGAAAAAAATTGCTACCGGTATTTAAGAAATCATATTTTCTTTCAGTTGACCTCGCTTAAGTTGGCTTCGCTTTACCAATTTGTCGCTCAAAGTCCTCTTGGATACCGACGAATGTGGACACTGTAATAGGTCCTTTTTTGTCCGTCCCTTATAAATTAGCTCTTGTTCTCGTGTAGCATTTCTCATGTTTCATTTCAAACGTCAACGGTGTTTTAATGATATCAATAAAATGGAGAAAAGTAGTGAATTATTGACCAAACTTTCTTTTCACTCTTCTGACGGTTTTTTTGGGCATAGAACCTATCGATGGAAGTGAGCAAATGAGAGGTGGTCCACCGAAAATAAAAAGAAATAGCATTAATGTAGTTGATTAACACTGGTCGAGAAAATACTTAGCTTGTTTTATTGCTATATCGTGAACCGAATCATCGTACACGTTTGAGGATTTCATTTTATTGAACCTCAAAACGATTAATGCACTTGACAGCTCCAAACTACATGTTCAACAAAGCACCACTTAAAACACCCCACGCAATGCAAAGCAAAAAAATGGGTATGAATCCCTGGGTATTGTATGAACCTTGCTAATTTGGTCGTATTTTGTTTTGTTTGTTGTTTATGGATTATAGATGTAAGAACCAAACTAACATTATAGATCTTACCGTGATTATATGAGACGAAGATTAAAATAATTAAAACTGACAATATATCCTTGCCTTAGAAACCTTAAAAAAAAAAACCCGAAACTCCAAAGAAAATACAATGGTTGAAACTGGAGAGGATTTTGACTGATAATCTGCCTGACTCGGGAAAAAAAATGCAGACTAAATTTTTTGCAGCTGTGCCACCTGCGAAGTTGTCTTAATAGATTCGACCTCAGGACACCTCATACACGGCCTCTAATAGATTTGTAATTCGCCGCACCTCCCCCAGCTCGTCAGGAAGTGGGAAATATCACTTTACAAGTAGTTATTTATCACCCATTCACCCTATCAACACTTTCAGGCTACAAGTAAGTGTTGATCCCGCACTGATAGAATGGACGGAAATAAAAACAGACTTTGCAGCCAAAGTGAAATATTAACCGAACGACAGCTTAGGCTTGTCGAACTGTGTGAGTTATCCTTTAGACAAACAATCTTGATTATGCTCTTCCCTCGCTTTTGTTTTCTAATTTTCGACTTAGTGTCCTTTTAGCCTGATGATAAGGTGCCCAAAGCCTACATTCAAAAGCTAAGACGAGGAAAAATGCGGAATTTTTCAGTTTAATGACTTGGATATTTTCGGCTTGGATATCTCTGCAGGCCTTTTCGTTCAGTCTGCTCTTTACTTACAGAGAGGAATCTATAATCCTTACCATACGAGATTAATTTTCTCTTATACCTCATGACCATGAGGACCATTTCCTCGCAACAGTCGATTGTAGTGAGTTAAGCTCACCATGCCGAGTATATATACTTCATTAGCGAGATATTTCGGACCTTTGTTATTTAGAACGAAAAATATGATCCTAAAATGCTGTCGTCATTGTTCAATGGTATTTCATAAAGGTTATCTTCGGTCCCAGAAGTTTCCTTCAGTCTTCTTTGAAAAAAAATAACCTCTGAAACCACAGTACTCGAAGGTCTCTGAAAATGTCTATAACTGTGGCCTCCTTATTAGACACGTAAAATGAAGAGCTTGTCATAAGAAAATTCTGCTCTATCATTTAGTTTGTTAAATAAATCGTCATTCAATTGATACTTAAAAATGGCTGTGAGAACTACAAGCGCCCATTGAGGGACATTCTCTATGAATAGAATTAGAACGAAGCAAAATTAATTTTTGGAAGGACAATGAAAGAAGACAAAAGAAAACGCCATTTACTCCTATTAATAGAAGAAAACTTTCATGGAATAAAACACCGTATTTTATGGCTCGCAGAATCTGCCTGGTGACTCTGCACGTGGCTACTTAGTCACAACAACATCAGCGGCATTGTTGCTAAACACTTTGATTAAAATACAACTTTTACTTGTGACAATTACACACTGCCAAAAGTAATATATTGCCAACTGCGACTTGTCTCTTGACACAACTATCCCATTGTAATGTTAAAATGTTAATTAAAGTTGTTTCGAGTGTTTTTTGTTTTTACTGACTCAAGGATATGTCTATAATTACTTGGCGGTCTTCTGGTGATGCTTGGCGTTGACTATTCCATGTGGAGTTTACTCTATCGACAAAGACTGAAAAAAAGTCATCTGTAAAAAGAGGCACAACTTTAATAGGAATGCCCATGTTTTTATTGGGCCATTATACTTATATCGTTATTGTTACTTGCCACTGACGTCTTGCGAGAAGCATTTCATGATTCACTCGTTGCAATTCGTAGTCTCGGCCTTTAATCTGTAATCTTGTTCATGATACTCCTAATCTTACAACATAAATGCAGAATTCATCAAAGAGTGTAGAACAAAACACCCTTCTACTGATGAAATAATAATTCACACAGGAAAAAGTGGCAACTCTTGTTTTTAATTGGAAATGAGAAACGTCCTTTTTCTGTTCGTAGAAACAATTGTGTTTCGTTGTCCTTGGTTTCAAGCTTCATAGATTCGTCGCTAAGAAACGATAAATATTCACAATAGTTAGGGAAATGGCAGAGACAGACAATAGTAGTAATAGTGGAAATTAAAGTGAAGTGAGTTTTTAAAACAGACAAAGGAACGATATCCGGTGAGCTTTATTCTTGAAATTTCTGCTCACGAAAGTCTGGGTTTAGACACTGGGTGGCAGAAATCGAAACATCACAGACTGCCTACATTTTGCTATATTTATGACTACAAATGCGTAATTTATTCAGCATATTCCTTTTCTTCAGTTTACATCGATGTCGAACTGTCCTGAAAGTACAGCAAAAACACGCTCTACAGGTTGTTGGTCAAGACATTGTCATTGTAATCTTATGATCCTATCAGTGTTTTTTCTCTTTTGCATATTACTGATCAAAGTCGATTTATGACTGTTCTTGAAATTAATCTTTGTTATCGTGATAATTCGTCTTGATAACACTGAGCCAACTTCGAATTCGTACGGGAAATCTCTCGCTACATTTCCACAGAACCTTAAGCCAAGCGGGATAAAAGGAAATGCAAATGACTTAATCAGCAAGGCCGACAAAAATAATATCATCTTTTCACAGCGATTAAGCCAAAAATAAGTATTTTTATTAGTTTGCTGATGTTTTACTTTGTTAATTGCGTGATTTATCGTTTCACATTGTTATTGAATTCAGCTCGCTAGAGCACGAAACCATTTTTGTATTCACACCACTGGCTATGATTTCATCCGGTATAGCAACGAACGTTGAAAAAAATTCTAAGACAATCTGACTAAGTAATGAGTAATAACGACCAATTTTGCCACTTAAGCCGATATCTCTCGTTATCGATCAGCTAAACAAGCACTCAAAGAGGCCTCTTGAAGATGTTTACATTGATTTAAGGCCATAATCGAAGCTGACAAGGCTGCGGTTAAAAGAGATTGTTATCATGGGCAGGGTCGCCAGTCACTTTGTTCCCATGGTTTTAGTATTCACATATAACTCTTTCAGTCATCCGTTTTGTAAATTTGAGTGATCACGAAAGCTGTAGTGGCAGCCCGTGAAGTTTTCGTGATTCGTGGTTTCTTTCTCTGCGTCCGTTCGGTGTTCGCATTCACAGTGTTTACATGTGCTGTAGTTCATGGCTCCACCTTCACAGTGCCCGACACAGCGCTACCGCAGTTAATCTTAAATCAAGCATGGCTTCTTGGAGGGAACTCAGCAGGGCATCGAGACATTTCAAAAGCCCCAACACAAAGGCGATTTTGAATGCTTCCAGGGTTGTGATTAGCTATTGTTTCCCGCAATAGGAGGTAGAGCGATTAAATATTACGTCTAAAATATCTAGCGTGGGATCCTAACTTACTCCTCCGGAACATCGTGCCAAGCTCGCCAAAATGCTTGCGCATTTGACGCCAGAGAGCAGTTGACTTTTTAACTTGAGTTTCCGGTTGTTTTGCGGCTTTTGATTTCAGCAGATGTTATTCTAGAAACTCTCTTCAGAAAACGCAATAATTTAATTACGTCTCTGCCAACCTAGACAAGACTCTTTATTTCAAGCGGACCAAAATCTACAGAAGAACCATGGTGAGTTCGATCAGGTTAAAAATATGTATGAAAATGCACTCCTTTCAGTCAAACTTCAAATTGATCATTCATTCGTTGCTTAACAGGAAACTAAGGCTGTGTTTTTGTCTCTGAAACAAATAAAAATTTTACCAGTTGATCGTCAAAAAAGTTTGTTTAATTAATTTTGTGTGTACGAAGAACAGGACCAACTGACTCAGGAAACGAAAAATCTCGCAATATATGATCTCAAATCCACCCAAGAAAAGATCTTCGTGTTTTATTCGACAGCCGGTTGCTGGATGTCCCAAACCTAACTAACTGGCAGACATTTCTTCTTGCAGACGCCGGCATATAAACTCAATGCTACCAGTGGTGCTGTAGAATTGCGTAACAAACATTTTCGACGCAACGTACAACCGAAAAATGTTGCAAGGAAGACTTTAACTGATCTGCCATACATGGCCTAAGCTTAAAGATCTCTTCTGTGACTGTGTGGTGCATAGGTTTAGTATCTAATATATCGTTACAGGCCATAAAAGCGATTACGGGGAAACATTAATTAGCTTTAGTTGCACCTATAACCACAATGATGCGGTGACTTTCTGTTAAGCAATAGCCTTTAAACCTAGAGGAACTAAGAATGTTTTTTTTTTACACGACGAGATTTTCAGAGAACCAGTACGTTCAAAGTCCCAAGTCCCAAGCCCTGAGTTTTACTGCGAGCTGAGATTTACTTGGAAATTCGCGTGTGTTGCGTGTGCGTTTTCGTTGTAGTTAGATGTATCCGTTTCAACTGGCCTCTAGAGTTTTCTTTTAAGCAATGCGTTTGCTTGAAATAAACAATGCAATGCCATATCACAGAAATAACTCAGTAAGGTCTCCATGATTTACGTTAAATGTTAGGCGTTAGACATTTGGTACTGATGACTCAGTTCAATTCCTTTCCAATTGCGGATAACGCCCAAGTGGCTTTGAGATTCAGTTCATGGCTCTGTTCCTTCCAAGGACCGTGAAACATTTTAATCTTCGAGGGGGCAAAAAGTTTGCTGGAGTCCTTTTTAGTTAAAAAATATTGCAAACAACAGAATTAAACCTCCCAGATGTTTTCCCTCACTACTCTTTCCGAAGGGAATCCATTTTTTCAATTTTAAGAACATAGAAACTCTTCCCTACCAATTCGTATTTGTCAGACGAATTCCTTGTTTCTCTCACAAAGAACCGTTTGCTTTACATGAAATCAGCGACAAAGAACCCTTGAAGTAATTATTTATACTCTAAAATAAATTTTGGCATGAATGTAAAAAGCGATTTGGGGGCAGGCTGATTTAAAGTGCTTATTGTAAAGTGCTTTTCACGACAGCTGAAAAGTTAACGCTTAGTACCTAGCGATTCTATGAAGAAATCACTAGGAAAGTTGTTATGCTTGAAAAACTGCACTTCTAATGCAATCTGTTCGAAGATTTGTAGTCCTCTGAAATTACTGGGTAATTTTTTTGTAGCACTGCAATGACAGAGGCATCAAATTTATCGCTGTGGTTTAATCTCTGATTTGAATTCTCGGATTTAAGGTAATATTCTATCGCAGATATTTATGGAAGGTTCAAGAAAGACAATAAAACGAGGAAAGAAGGCCAAGGTGGCCATGTTTAATTAATACCGGTCCAGCTTTTCACTCATTACCGTCTCTTAACAATCATCACTTTTAGGTGAAAAGGAAGATAAAAATCGTGTTAACACGGAAGGAAGATAACAAATCTTCAATAGTTATTTTGGCGATGAATGGAATTTTATTTTTTACAGGTTAAGAAAATAAATTAAAAGGTTTTGTTTTCCCAAAATGGAAATCATCGCACAATGCAAACTGTCTTCGAGGTCGAGCGTCGTTTGATGCGCGAAAAAATAAGTAAAAAATGAACAGCTTTGCATCTGTTACAGCGATCTTACGATGCCAAAATATAGCTGCAAAAAGGGGAGATCCTATGTGGCCAGTTTTGTTTTCAAAGTTGTTATTTAACGCCATATTTTTCGTGACTCGTTGAGAAAAGTTTACTGTTAGCGGTAACCGGTGCGAACAGCATGGCTTCTAAATGTTTGTAATTGCTATGTTCTGCCTCACGAAACGTGACTTCTTTCGAGAATCCAATTCCCTTACTAATCCTTCCGCTCTACTTTATAAAATCTTTTGGCAAAAAAATCCTTCCTTTCTTTATCTTAATTGTGTCCGTCAACTGTACATCTTCGCGACATTACCAAGGTCTTCCATGTGGCGTTCAACGATTGTTTTGTCTCTTTCCTACCAACTGATTTACAGATTTTGTTGAGTTTGCTACAGCGCAGGTTAAGTGATTGCATCGTACCCTGCTAGCTTCAATATCTGTGCATTTTCTCAAATTTAACCCACAATGTTGTTTGTAAAAGGAAACATATTTACATCAAGAATTGAGAACCTGTACATGCAGTAAAATTTAGCCTGTGAAAACACTTCATAGACACTCTCCTTTTATCGTCGTATTTTAAAATTAAAAAGTGCTTCCCTAATTTACAACTGTGTAAATCGTTTAAAACTGTCTCAAGGGATGAAACTTCTGGGTTAAGAACTAACTCGCATTACTTAGTTTAACCCATTGCCTGAAAGTTCCAAGTTCCTCTCATAAAGACATCTCTACAGTTCTACCTAATTTGTGCATTTATCTCGTTCACGGTTTTCGACTACAAAATCGAACATTTCGAGTCGCTTGCAAAACCTGCAGCTAGCAAGAATACCATTCGGAATTGTTCTCCGTGTTTGAACGCGGCCTAGGCGAAGGAGACCTGGCCGAAGGCTTGATCGGACTGTCTCTGTCCGAGCTAATACTGTCTCGCTGTCCGTTAGTTTGTGAAAGAGGCGGCGACAATGGTCTAAGTCCACCAGTCTCGTGAAGTTTCATGTGTTTTCTGAGCGAACTTGGGTGCGTGTAGCTTTTGTTGCACCCCTCAATTTTACATATGTACGGTTTGTCTGAAGTATGGACATGCGAATGCTTTTTACGGTCGCTCGAGTTGGCGAAGCGACGATCGCAGCCGGGGAACTCGCACTCGAACGGCTTCTCACCTGTGTGGGTTCGTTTGTGAATTTTAAGATTTTCTGACCTAGCAAACAGTTTTCCACATCCAGGAAAAGGACAGGGGAAAGGTTTCTCCCCGGTATGGACTCGAATGTGGTTTACCAACTTGTATTTCGCCTTGAAGGGCTGCCCGCTCCTCCCACACTCTTGCCAGTAGCAGACGTGCAAGTTGGAATCGTTGATGCTCACATGTTCGTCGGAGATGTGCGATACTAAATCGGGCATCATGGTGAACTGCTTCCCACAAGGTTTTCGTTTGCCTTGGACCGGGTTCTGATCTACCCAGAGGCAGGTTAAAATTTGATTTGTGGGCTGTTTCATCAACGGAAGGTGATACATTCCGGGTCCAGTTGGCCCTCCATATCCTGGCGGGCCATGATCCAAGAAAGGACTCCCAAGACTACCTTGTGCAAACCGATCGGTTCGAGAGTAAAAGTCTCCTCGATATCTGAGCTGATTATTGAGTACCGGAGGCATTCCATGATGAGGAGAGGTTGCCTCGTGTCCTGGTGTAAGTGCTCCGTAGTGTATATGTGGATTGCTCGTGACATCTAGGCCTTTATGCGTCACTGCGTGATGGTAGTTTATGTTGTTTCCGTGAATTGCAGCGGTTGGTGGCGAACTGAACATGTTGTGCCTATGTGAGTAATTGGGTGTGTTGGAAGCGATGGGGTCGTGAAGAGCTAGCGAGTGGGAACTCGCTATGTTGGCAGAACCTAAATGCGAGTCCTGGTGGTGGATAAACTCGTGAGGTGGGAAGCCTTGGGAAGAAACATGACGATACGCAGGAAACGAGTGGTACAGAGTCTGCTGCGAAGACATCCCGGGCGGTTTTTGATCGAAGGCGACAGCTTCTGCTTGTGCTCTGTGAGCTGCAGCAAATCTGATCGACGAAAGATGGCTTCCTGAGTCCAGCAAGTGATTCATTCCTAACGGCGGCTCCTTCTTGTGTTCGTTAAAGCCCACGGTCGAGGTAGTTGGCAAGTTGTTCGTAGATGAGGACCGAAGAGCTGCACCCTCAAATGGCAATGAATAGCGTTTGGCGAAGCCGCCGTCCATTTCAAGGTTTCCCCGGGTTTTGAATATGGAACAGCTCTAGGCTAGTGTAAATAATAACGAGGCAAACTATTATTAAGGAGAGACTACGCGAAAGTTTTGAGTGTAGTAGCATATGTTACACCGTTAAAACACAGCGTGAGACTCTACTGACAATTGTCCTGCCAAGAAAGCACGCATGAGCAGTAAAATGATCCCGGTGAATATTATGATTAGTCGTCTCCCGCAGAGCTGTGGTTATGTTCCTAATTGTTTGATAGCTTCTCAAAACAACACTATATTTGGCATTCCTTTTCTTATTGACTAACACAGGGTACAAACCATTTCAACAGATTTGAGTGTCAGATCACGCATGAGATAAAGAACATTAAATCGGAAGTGGGGCGCTTGCTTTCCCTGAGAATCACACGCCTGTCCACTCCTCTTTTTTCGTGGAGCATCGCGCGTTCATGTAGTCGTTCAGTAACAGCTACATTGCAGGTGAGGTTGCCGTGATAGACATATAGGGAGGGACACAATTTGAAAAGCGCAGCAGGAAAGAATAAACACCTTGAAGCGATGTCACTCAACATAGCTATTGCTGAGCTTCTTGATGAAAGTTCCCCTTAAGAACGACAAAGGGCACCCCTAAGACCGTCAAACTCAAAGACTTTTGCTTGACATAACGGGATTTGTGGCAGCTTATACTTTCTGGTGTTTTTTACACCCTCGCACTTTATCTACAGTGTTTGTCTCGATAAATTTATTAACACCCCGAGAGACACAATACTATTGACAAAAATCGCCGGGAGTCGCCACAGTTTGGCTTTGGTTTGCAAGCGACGTGCATTTCACTTCAATTCATCATTCAATTGTCCGTGGAGTTCTCAAGCAGACCGTACAGGGTTGCTAATCATCGACGAAAGCTCACGATATACGTTTCCCCTTTCAACTGCGGAAGCTAGTAACCACTATAAAAAAGTCATTGATAAAAATGTCAGATGTTATCTCTAAGCTCTTCTTCCTCAGAATAATGAATCAATAAAGATGTTAAGTGGTCCCGATCTCCGACTATTAAACAGGATCTGGCCACAGAAAAGCGTAAAACACTGAATTTCATTTTAGGTGAGTTTAATTAAGGGCCGCACTAAAGTGACTACCACTGCTAAGCATAATTCATGCACGTCAAGGCATTGTTCTTTCCAGTTTGAACTGTGGTGAAGTAAGAGTGTTTATACGTCGTATGAAGGACACGGAATCGTTTGTATAAAGAGGTTCACCGCGCGGGGGCGCACCTCTTTCGTGGCTTTTTTAATTGAATGTATTCACGCTCACTGTCTGACTAATTTCCGTGGTTTTGAAGCCTAGCAGTGAACGCTGCAAAGCTGCAGATTAGTTTTCAACGAAAAAAAGAGACAATTTCTCTCATTCCCCGCTACGAAGGAGGTAATTATTATTGCGGCTTATTGAATTTTAAGTGGCAATTCACAATTTGACAATTCCTGAGTGAGTCGGTTGATGCAATGGAAATTGTCCAAAAACTGCTATCATAAGAACTGGGATGTGCCACTGAAACTTGCAGCCGCATCAATAGATTGATTCGCGAATCTGAATTAAATTGAGACCAGTTTAATCCTTGAGGCTATTTCGCGCGACATAATACCACTGTTGTAATATACCGGGTCATTGTCTTTGTAAACATACTACAAACCGGTAACCTTGCTTGATCAAAAGATATTTCATTTTTCCTTGGTCATTAACTGTGGTGATATCAATCATATTGAGTAAAAGAACAACACGACAGCTCGGGTGCGTATGCGTGTGAAATATTTTACTTATCTCACGCTTTTCCAGTTTTTTATTGGATTAGTTATCTTTTGGTTGATATTCTTAAGATTTGAAGCTCGTTTTGTTCTTAAAAATGAAGAGTGCTATTATCTTTTGCATGTTTAACTTCTAGTTTATTTCTCAAGCAAGCGGATGTGTCCACCTGCTTCTGTTTACATCTCTGATATCACTCAGCTGTCTCAATTATTTTCCCTAACTTTCATGAAATAAATCAAACAGATAATTGTGCTCCTCGCGACGGAAATGTGATTGGTTCTAAAAATTGGACAGTTCGTGACTCAAGCTTGAGCAAGTCCATTTGCCCCTAGTAATAATGACTTAAACCACAGTTAAACTAAAAAAAGATAAAAGTTATCTCTGGTACATTTTACGCATTTTATTTTCCATGTGTGTATTTATATTTTATATGTATCCGGTCGGGCCGCCCGTCGCCTGCGAAGTTAAAGGTTTTTTCTCTCTTTTAATAAACTGCACTGTGGCGAAGTTCCCTTTAATCACATCGTAACCACCAAAAAATAATAAAAAAAATTTAAAAAGAATTCACGTCGATCTCAGAAGCGAGTGAGTGGTCAAAATTGACCACAAAATCGTGTAAAATTATTCCCCTTGAATATTTTTCCAGCAGAGTCAAATTAAAAGGTGGAAGTACACATTGAAGCAGCTTTATTTCAATTCGAGCATTGCAAAGACTGATATCATGAGAATCGTTTTCTATAATACTTTACAGTTTTTGTCGACTTTCTCCGAAGACGCAACCTTTTTTCATGTGCGAATCAAAGGCGTATTTTAGCTGCTGGATTAGTTCATTTCTGTACATTTACATATACGTGCTTGCCTACAGCTAGAAAACTTGATTACCAAAAGCCGCCCTTGGAGAGAGGGACCCAAACATAGCAATTATACAAAGTTCTACCAAAATCACTTTGTCTACCATATTTAATTCCTTTAACTTTAAAAGTCATTCCCAGAAATAAAATTAAAGATAACACGGGTTTTTCTCTTTTCTTAACAACTTTCCTGTTGCGAAATATCGAAAATAAGGTGGAAATTCTCGAATGGTCCTTACATTCGGACATATTTAGTATTTTTATCCTTGAAGTGACAAATATTTTTTGTGTTATTGTAGTTTAGGGAATTACCATACAAAAAGACAAACATGTCTTTCTCTTTTTATTCAGGCCTTTGTGAATTAACTTTGAGTGTAAAGTGAGGTTTAACTTTCAATTTTTACATGCACAGTCATGGAAAAGTGCTTAACATGCAGGCCGCGAGAATGAT
This sequence comes from Platygyra sinensis, assembly GCA_019787425.1. Taxonomy (NCBI): domain Eukaryota; kingdom Metazoa; phylum Cnidaria; class Anthozoa; order Scleractinia; family Merulinidae; genus Platygyra; species Platygyra sinensis. The sequence continues at coordinate 55,374 of JAHPZR010040171.1, read as the reverse complement.
GACAATGTCAACAATGAATCTTTGCATTGTCACACTTAGGGAAGAAGTGCTTCGATTCCCTTCATCGACATTAATCCAGTGATATATTGTCCTGGAAAGCAAGTATATCGACAGCCACCAAAGTGTCGAGATTAGAAATGTCTAAGACCGAGTTTTAGTAACCATGCGTCTTTAGTAACTATGTTTGCAAATAGGCTCGATATTTACCTATAAGAATTGTATCTCTACCGAAAAGGTATACGATCATCCAAAAATCCACATTTCGCTGCAGGCTTAATAGACTTACCGCATAGTTTAATTAAAGTCTTCTACCTTGTGGAAATAACTAAAGCTCTACTGGATATGAGTGTGCAGTGATTGTGCTCAAATGGCACCCACCTTGAAAAATAATGCCAGAATGTTCGTACCCAACCTCAAAACAGACTGGGTATAAAGAAATTTTGTCATTTGTTCTGCTTTGTCCTTCTCTCAACAGGTCCCTGTACCGTGCATGCTAGCTGGTTAATGAACTTTGCGGTCGAGTAGGAGGGAAGAGTTTGCGTTTTAAGCCTCTTTTGACAAGGGTGTTTGTAAGGGCACGCGTGGACATGAAATGGACTCCCTTTGTGAACATGCTTGTCATACTGCGGACAACTATGGCCTCATGCAAAGAACAAGACTAAATTTCCGTCAAGTTAAAATTATTGCTCGATAACTGGAATATTCGCTCTTATTATCTGATTCTTTTTGCACGTAGATCCTAAAGGAACGCTTTGACCTCGACTGAGAGTCTTGGTATTTTTCGACCTCTCTTAACTTGGTTCAGTTTCCTATCCGGTTTACGGCTTTCATGTTAAATATTTCAGAAATCTTGCTTCTGATATTTTTCTCTGCTGGAGTTTTTAAAGATCATTTTTCTGGGTCGGTTGAGCAAATTCTTCGCGCGTTTTAAGAGGGAAAACGAACGCTTAAAATGTTTCTAATTTGCCGCATGAAATTTGAAGAGTTTCGGTTTTTAGAGCTTCTAAGGAAACTAGAGGTTCTATTACGTTCAATTTTTGTTTGGTTCACGAGTTAGAAAGCCGCTTTTTGATTTTATTTTTTGGAATCAAAGTCATTGCTCGGTCAACCTCTCCTCTGGTTAGCATAATTAACTTTTCGGCTTTTCGAGTAATTTTCATATCTTGGAAGCCCCCGAAAGATCTTGATCAAATGTTAGCTTTCGCGGCCAAGAGCAAATCGCAGGAAACGCATAATGATTAAAAAAATGATGACTTAGTCACAAGCTGCCTCTTGTGAGAACGTTCATAAAACCACCGGAAACTGGTAATAAATTACTTCCGAAAATTTCCTTTTGCTTCGATCGTGTTTACATTCACGCTTTGTGTGCTAGAGCCATTAACGGCGGATAAAAAAGAGATGCGAATAATTTGGATACAACGGATCGGCAAATTGGCTCGTATTTTGAACGTTTTGCATGAGTTGTTCCTTTGTGGCGACACGGAGGCACCTGTGTTTCAAATGGCCAGGCGCCGCTCTATCTGTCAAACTCGTTGATAGGCTCATTTGCCCAGAGGCTAGCTGGAACAAGCGCCCTCCATTGGTCGTCATATGGGAAAATTTCAGCCCAATTTTGTTTCATCAAAGAGTTTTTTTTACCATGCGTGTTGTAATTAATCTTCCTTACAGAGCATTTTTTTTTTAAGCAAATGGCTCTGGTCCAAGCCACAATCTCATTTAAGCCTTATTTAAGAGGAATCCATGAGCAAGTAATGTTGACCCAAATTTGAGTGCATGAACAAATAACACAGATATAATTGTCATAGAGCACAAATAATTCATTGATAAATGTCGGAGTTTATTCATTGCGCGAACAATCATTGACAACACTTTGTGTATTCATTGCCCCTTTGGTTATCTAAACGTTAATTTAAGAAGAAACTGTCGTCTTAAAGGAAAATAGAAAGCAAAATTATTCAGGAAAATACCTTGCTCCCATTATTTGCTTTAGTGAATCAAGCTGAATTACAGGAATCACAGGAAAGAAATTTTATCCCTCAGAAAGTGCTAGAGTATGCGACAAAGAAAGCGCACTCTTTTCAATTGATCTCTGCAATTAAAGAGGAGAAAGCTACGGCAAAGAAGTAATAAAGAATATAAGCCACTTCGATCCGTTTTTCGCTTCTTAAGGTTTACCGAGTCTCCGCTATCAAGCGCTCTCTGGGCGTGAATAGTAGAGTGCCTTCAAAATGTTTATGGAAGGTAGTAAATGAAACACATTCGCTTTTCGTCTCGACCTGTCTGTGGGAAAACAAATGAATTTACTTTTTATCCTTTTCCCATCGAAATATGAAGCAAACATCTCTTTAAGACCCTTAGAAAACAATGTGCTTAAAACACCTTCTTTAATACAACCAAACGCCTTACCTTTATGTTGTTAATAAGCAAGGGTGATAAAAGTTCCATGTTTTTGTTCACTTCTTTTGACTTTTATAGACCGCTAGACAATGAACAAGCATTCAGCTTAGTTCTTGCGGGCTGATATCCTTTGTTATCACAGCCACGTCAGTGCTTCAGCAACTTTTGTTTTTACAGACAAGTTAAAAGGCTGTATGAGCTTTGTTTAGTTACCCGCAGTTTGCAAATATAACGGACAAATATAAACGACTAGACACGGATTAAGAGGAGCTACAACTACGATATCGTGGCTTGTGTACGAATTTCCAACAAAAGTTGGCCATATTGAAAAAATATATATATCAATTGATATTTGCATATGAAGTTGAACCACAAGTGTTTTCATCAAACTGAACCATTTTCTTTCCAGAATTATCTGACAGCTTCAATTTGAACGGACAGGCGGCCAATTTAATATGAAATTTAGGCAATTTTATTTCTTTGGAGACAACGACTTACTGGGAAAAAGTTGCGCTTCAAGATGGAAGACAAAGGTTTTGCGTTTTCGTCAAGTAAGTATACCACATTAGAAAGATAGGATGCGTACCGCTTTGACAGAATGTGCTAGACACATCTGTAAAGCAGTTGTGGCATACTGTATCACATAGATAAAACGAAGATTATTTTAAACTTTAGAAATTGAACGTCTGGAAAACTGTTCACCGCCTGCACTTGATAAAACCATAAAACGGATATCGCCCTTTAGCTGATCTTTCGTTTTGGACTGTCGTCGTGTTATCTGTATGCCGGGAGGCCGAGATTCAATAATAACTTATAACCAAGTCTGAGGCAAGTTCAATGCATGCATGAATGTGCAAAAACTGGCAGATCTTCGGCAGCTGAAAGCCGAGCGGTGATTTTCGCACGTAGGGATCATATAGTTCACTAGAAAAAAAAATCCAAAAAACATCCTTTATCGGCTAGCTCTGCGTCGAAAGATTATGGACTTCCTTACAGCATCTTGACGGTCTCACCGCTCTTATGCAAATTTGAATGTTTCCCGTTTTTCGCTCTTTCTTTTATCTGTTGAAGACAATTTTAACAGTCGGGGATAAATTAACTGTGTTTTATAACGCAAAAGCTGTTTAATTTGTGTTTATGTTCTTTCTGTGCCCAATACCATCTTTTCTTTAGCCCGTATTAAACGAAGAATATGCTGGTATCCTATCTTTCTTCTTACCAGCGTTGGCTTGCCAACGCTGGATGTGTCTGCTTCTGTTTTTAATTTTCTCTTTGGTCTCTTTGACTACGCTGTTCAGCTGTAAAACGTATTTGAAACAAAATGACAGTGAATGGTTTAAGATAGTATAATGAAGGCTTCTGACTGTGCATTTTGTTTAAAATACTGTGAGCCTTTGGGAGGTCTTGGTGCCTCGTGATTTGATTCTTCCTTGCGACAGTCTAGAAACGGTTATTCGAAAAATATAGGGGAGTCACTGACTTAAGACAACCCATCGCTGTAGTCAAGCGACCTATTACACTTTAGCCGTTTGTTACGAAGTCATTAGGGTTCTAGCAGCAGAAGAATTTCATTACTGAGTTTTGTAAATGCTGTGATATTTATTTTTTCTTTAAAATAATCAGTCATGGAATGCAGATGCAACAAAATAACCGAAAACGAGAACAGGAATAAGATTGACCTGACGGTGAAAAGGGAGAGACTATTTAGTTGACAGCAAATAACTGGAAGGTATAAATTTCGATTTCAGTTTATTTGTAGACTGATTTAATACGCTCAGGAGGGATTGCTCCAATAAGAATATTTGTGATCATCAAACACATCTGATTGTGGAGGCAACATTATAACTTCGAATGAAAACTAATCTCTTTATAATGAAATATGTCATCTTGTAAGCTTCTCTTGAAAATGTTTCTTTGCATAAACTGCTCATGCCTCAAATTTCTCAGTCCTTTTGTTTCGTATTTTAAAAATATTGCAATTGCTTCAATTTCAGGAAATTTTTCTTCATTTTATAAACTAAATAGACTTCTCTGTCATTGCCCAAGACAATACAAGGCACAGACGTTTCGTATTTTCTTTGCGAAGGAAGATAAAAACTGCGCACTTACTTATAATATTCGAATATAGCTCCTCATTGTGTATTTTCGGAAAATATTTACTTGCCCTTTTGCGACTGCAAACACAACGTAGTAGTAGATGTAGTCGCCCGATTTTAAGCACAAGAATCCGCTCAGGGATACCATCCAACTCCAGCGAACCTAAACTACAAGTTGGAACTTGCTAACTTAACTTAGTTTTTGCATGACGGTTGTGTTGTCACTCGTAAGTGACTGAATGACCATCAATGGTTTGTTGGTGGGAATATTTAGCTTTTACATTTCGTTTCAGATAGTAAGTTTCAGCAGGTGGCACAGTCAGATCGTCTATGAACATGCGGCGCTTAGCAAGAAAAAAAAGAAACGTCTTCGAATACGCGCGCCGTGATATTCAACGATTTTTTTCTTCCTTGTAACCCAGTGTCCAAGTAACACTGAAAGGCATCGCCAAGGCGAATGCCTAGATCTCTTTAGAATTGAAAAATGAAATCTCTAAAATCCACCTAGTAGCTTCGTTGTGCATATTGAATTCATGAAATAAATAAGAGGGTTTAGTGTTTGAATTAGAGTTTCTCTTAGGTGAATATTGCTTTTCCCTTTGTTTATCCCGAAAAATTTATTACTATCAGGATATCAAGGCAAACTCAGTTTTTCTCTTTGTTTGCGGAGAATGGGAGCGCCACTTGTCTGCGTTTGGTGAAAACTCTCCCATCATGATATCTCCTGCTGCGATGACAGCATAACGTTGACTTCAACTAAGTTTTCGTATTAAGATAGTGAAGAAGACGAGAGAGGCCTTCAGCTTCTTCTCTTGGCCGATGCAAAAGCGACCAAAGCACGGTATTTGGCAGAAAGAAGTGCAGTTTTAAGCGGACCGGGATGAGCGCGGAATCGGAAAAGTCGGAACCTTTGTACCGAAATGTGCTTTCGCATGGAGTGTTTTAATTCCCACTTTATTTCGAGAAAGTGACACTATTATTTTTATTCCGTATTTTATGAGAGATGGGGGTTCTCATTTGATATACCATTATGTTTTATTTCATTTCACTTATCTCATCATTTTAGGGGAGTTCTTCTCTTCTTGAGATGTTTAACTGGAAAGTGAATGGTCGATGCTCTGAATTATACTGCAATAACGTGGCTACAAACAGAGTCAACAAATACTACTAGTGTCGCATTTTCATGTCAATCAAAACTCAGTATATTACCCTTCTGTTGCAAATGTGTGAGTTGCGAAACTAGTTTGAAATTGCGGCTTTTTCGCCGTCCATTACAGATCATGCATCAAGACACTGAGAGAGCTCTGGTTGTTTTACAATTTATAAGCTATATTCCATCTTGGGACTTAAAAAAGAGATCTCAACAGAAATAAGATTAAAAAATGGGTGGAAATCGCAGTTTTATCTATTAACCGAAATTTCTTTTTTTCGGAGAATTCTTTTCTGTGAGTTTCATCAAAACCAAAATTTTAAATACGAGTCATGTCAAACTTTCTGCACCAAGGCATTTATGTATTGGATAATTTCGTTGACATTTTTGTTTCAATTTTACTTCTTAAACCTTTTTAACGCTAAAACTGAGAGTGCTACAGTTCGTCATTTTATCACTTAAGTTCTTTGTAGTTTAATTTTTAAGCCGTTTGTCTTTAAGCTTACAATTATGCACAATTTGAATTTCTTTCGCCACTGGCGTCCCGACATCACTCTCTCCAAGGATAGGAAATATTTCACTGACGAGTACTGATATGTTTATTTTATTTTAGTATTTTGCAAGTTTAGCAAAAAGTCCTTTGATAATCACGAATGCTTGCAAATCCAGCCGTCCAACTACAGTGTTTTACTAGTTAAAGTTAAGACGCGAAATAAATTATTTACAATTTTGAGTTGTTCTTAGGGAATTCACAGTGAAGAAAATATGACTCATGTTTCAGTAGGATTAGCAGGTCTACAGGCGTCAAAATACCAATGAAGGCTTTGAATCAATGTCGTACGTCGACCTCATCGCTATATATGCCTGTGTGATAAGTAAATAGCTTTGCTTTGAGACCATCGATTAGGATTACATATTCCTCTTTTCATTTGTGTAACTAACAACTGAAAATAACAAAACTTTCGGGCGAATGTTCTCGTTCATTTAACGTATAATATGAAACGATTGCTACAGAGAGAGAGAGCGCCACTATGACAAAACTATGACATTGTTAAAGTCAAGAATCAAGAGGCATGTTTTGAGAGGCAAATGGTTTGTACACTGACAGACAATTTTACAAATTTAAACTGAAAATAACTTTAACTTTTGAGAGTCTTTGTCCCAAAAACTAAAAAGTTATAAGACTTAAAAGGCAAAATCTGGTCGGAAACCAATTAACCTCCTTCACAAGAAAACTATTGTTTTTATCAATTTGAAAGAAGTTTTCTTTCATCCTTATTAATTTCACAGTATTTAGAAGCTAGAGATGAGAGATTTCGCTTGTTTTTCAGTTACACGTACAAATCATGTTTGTTCGTGTGATGCTTGTCTTTAACTCTCTGTATAAGTGAAACATTTGGTAAAGAGAAGTTGCTAAGCTATAAGGAAACATGGAAAGACAAAAGTTTAATTTACAAATATTCCTGATATCGCTTCCACTTAAACACCTACTGTCATTTAAAACGCTCATATAATTCCTCTTATCTTAATTCAAGGTCACTCCAACCTTTATTATTGGTATCCTACTAATTTATATTTTCTAGTTTCTTTTAACGTTGAAGAAAATTCACCAATTTCCCAAAATTATGAAACATTTATTTAAGGCAGTTTAATGGCAAAAAGCAAATAAATTCAAAAGTTTACTTTTCTCGAGATATGTTCTCGATTTTCAATTGAAACCCTTGGAGACAAAAGTACACTCTAATGTAATATAAACATTGAGTAAGTAATGCCCTTTAAGATGCGTTTCTGGATCCTAATAAACCAGATGAGGTCACTCGGTCCTGTATAGCCGTTAAGAATATTTCAATCTTTAGCCTTCTACTTATTTCTAGGTATTTCTATTTCTTATCGATGACTGACCTAGGGGAAAAAAAACGCCCCGGGCGAATGCAGTGATAGGTCAATAAAATCCCATATCATCCTCGCTAGCAGGTGCTCGGTTTAGAAATTTGAAATTTGTTTAAGACAGGCAATACTCATAGGTGGAATAACAATATCTGTTATCAATAGGCAGGTAATAAAGGAGGTTCAAATATGACAATGTGCAGTGTAGTTTTCACCTCTTTTGTCGTTTACGATAACAAAATTTCCGTGTAAAACCTAACAGTATTTTTAATAACCAGACGGATTTTGGCAATGGGTCTTTTAGTGCTTTTTTTCCCTTCCCTTTGTTCGCACGTATTTAATTTCGGAGCAATATGATTTTGGCAGGTGTTCGGTGGTGAAATTGATCCACATCAATGAAAAGCCTTGGTTTTTTTATTGCATGGCTCTCCAGGTGATCCGAGAAAGGCTTTCTGTTATGTTCTGACTTGATGCGAAACACGGGGTGAGGTAATATAAAAATCCACTTGAGTCCCACTGAAGAATGCTCGTAAAAACACTGAAATTCGAGAGGAAGCCGAGAAGACGAGTCGGCCGTACGTCCATTTAGTTAATTTCAACCCCAGTAACTCACTTCCTTTCTTTTCATCCCACTGATAGGTCTATTTATATTTTATGGCATTTTGCGGTTGGGGCAAGAAACATCGCGGGAAAATAACGTGTAATAAAACAAGGCTTTGTTACGACAGGGTATTTACCGCTTTCGCATCGTACAATTGTTCCCAGATTGTTTATCATTTTAGCTATTTCTAGCGTTACCGCAACTTGTAACTATTTTTAATCCGGCCACAAGATGGTTCGAAACAAAATTGCTAATGCAGTTTTGTGTTTGTTTTTATTATTTTGACAGTTTGCTTAAAACATCCGAAGGTGTCCAACAGAAACCCGCCACAGCAACTCCGTGATGGTTCTTACGTCCAACGCCGACCTCATAATGTATTTGCCTCATAAGTTTGATTAACGCAAGGTCAAAAAAAGCAATTCTTTACTGTAAGCCAGAAATTGCAATAAAGAGTCATTACAAAGCTCTCAGGGGTCCGTTTAATCACTCCACCCTCACGCTATTAGCAGAAAATGAAGAATCGTTTTGTTATACCCCTTTTAATCTGTAGCGATGTCTTGCTGATAGCGTCTTGCATCCGTTTGCCAACAGCGTGAGAGAAACAATAAACATATTCCACGCTGCTGTTATTCACAACCCCGCCCAGATTAATTGGCGCTGCCAGTTCCCTTGCGCCAGCCTCACGGGCACGCTGCTTTAGTGATTGCAAAGACAATCGAAGCACCACCGCCCTAGAGAAAATCTTAGTGCGTGCCTTTAGCTCGGGAGGATTGTGTTTGGAAGAGATTAAAGAAACAAAAAGCTACTGTGGATTTAAACTCTTTGAGTTCATACAAATCCAAGTTCGTAGCCTTAATCCCTTCGTTGCCTACTGGGTTGTTATGGCGGTCTATTTTTCCAAAAAGAAAAAAAAATTGCAGAGACATGTGCGGCTAAAAAAAAATGTTTGTGGGTTAACGATGCAGTTGGAAGGTCTATGGTTTATAAGCGTTGGGGAGGCGTGCTATTTAGTTGTAATCAAGTCTTTAAACAAGAAGTGATGGCTGTTTTATCAGCATCTCAATCCCAAAGATTCTCCAGGACTAATAGAAATAACTGCAAGGTACTTTTTCATATTTTGATCAAATATTGGTGACCTATTGAATACTATTCACGCTGCCTTTAATTTATTGGACCAAATTCCCTAAGTAAATCCATCGCAGTCACGTTTAAAGAAAAATGGCTATGCTTGGATATATTTTCACGTTTTCAATGTTATAACTTCGTTTCCCGAGCAAAATACACCAATTCAAGCTGTCGATTCTCCGATAATGTGACACTTTCTACGGCTGTAATCTGCGAATCTATGCGGCATTTATTTTTGTCAATACTGAACTGAATCGTAAAAGGTGCACAGCTAAGGATTTTAATGTGGGCAATTCAAAAGTTGGAAGGTCTATTTGCTCAGTTGCGACTGACTCGGAGAGAAAAATTAGTTGTTCCACTTCTTTTGTCCTTTCGAAGACTGAATTCGCTTTAAAGGGCTCTCACTGAAGGTAAAATCTATTTGTGGTCACTCCCTTCACGTGCCTTCGAAAGTCCTATTTTCGCAATTGCTAGGGTATTACAACCCTTCCAATGCAGGAAGCTTTATGAAGCTTCAAGAACTTTATAAAACATCAACTTTACAAGTCAATTTATCATATATTACACGCGAGCAGTCCGTTGTTAAACTCGACTAGAGTCGGTTGCAAGGCAAAGATCCTGCCTTTAAAAAACAGGCCGAGCGTCAATTTTGAGTCGATGTGCTCTGCTCTCGGTGGCACTCAAGTTCGCATTTATCTAACACAGGCTGAACTGTTTAAAACTGTTCAGGTAATCGCGTTTTCAAAACTTGCTTCATTTGTTACGCATCTTAGTAATGGCGGTGAGAATTTTCCAATATTAAATACAAACGGTTTATAACAGCGCATAAAATTAGAGAAGAGGAAAAACAATCCGGTCTTGGAAGATCTACAATTCATTAATAGAAAGCAGTTTTATATGAGTTATTAAGTGTTAATCCTAAAAGAGACTTGGCAAAAAGTATGTTTTCAAATCTTTAACCACTAATGTCTTCTGGTGAAGCTGCAAAGAACGGTCTCAAGTATTCCACAAAACTTTCATTTTTAACTAAATCTCCATCTATAGGATAAGGGGAATATTGTCTCTCTCTACAATAGCTTTGCAGCTCATAGATGAATATATTCTTATAAACACTTCCCAGAAATGTGATAACTAGGAAACTCTATTTTAGTCTTGTCCAAACATGACTAAATAAATCCTTTCCTCATAATGAATCGCTCTGATTAATTGTTTGAATCCTTTTGAACAATGTACCCAAGACAAATCTCCAAAGTAAATAAACATCATGTTGGTCACTATTGATTAACCACGTTTGTAGAAGGCGAAATATATATATATCAACAGTTCGAAAGCACTATCAAAGTTATAAATTTTATTTTACCGATGCAAATTTCATATCTATAAGGACATTGATTACTTAATATTCTCTTGTATACATTCACCTTCGGAGATCTAGACACTGCATTTTACTACATGAATTTGTTTACCCTAGGATAAAACTCACTCTAAAAGTGTATGCTTGAATAACTTTCACGTCGACCGTGAAGGTTTGTAACTGAAACAAAATTTATTTCAGTGTCTAAAGCTCGGTGTTCTTTGTGTAAGGATGAACGTTAAGCAAATTCAATCAAGTTATTAACAGATAAGGGACAGATGTGGTTAAATTGAGAAGCGAATATATGTAATTTTGTCGCATTCTTTGGTAAGCCAAATATTGACACAAAATTTCATTTAAAAAAGGTTTCTAAATTTAATACGTGGACCATAACACTGTTGATCAAAAAGATGAATATTCCATGAAAAAATAAATTTTCCTTCACCTCAATACGATGAAAACCGCTTAAATATCACGCCATATTGTTATGTACATAACCATCGTAAGGATTCTGCCAAAAGCAAGTTAATAACACTTCGTCCAAACTTTGAACCCGGTCTAAAAAAAAAACATTTGTTTTATTTTAATAAGAGAAAAGAAATCAAGTTGAGCTAAGTGAATTAAAGGATTAGTACTGAACTTAATTAATGAGAACAACTAGAACAAAAAAAGAGAATGCAATCAGATTATAAACTTACTCATAAGGGAACATGAAGCTATGCATTCCCAAATTTTTGGATTTTCGCTTCGCTGAATAAATTTGCACATGTGAATTCAGTCGAGTTGGAAGCATAGTCGACATTCTGTTAAAGTCGTCTTACAATTTGTACAACTCCTGTATTTTGTTATAGCATCTTATGTAAAAATAAGAAAAATCCTTCATAACTTGTACAATTGCTACAACTTATTTCTTTAATTGATAATGTATTTCTCCTCATAATTTATACATAAAAAAAACTATTCACCAGGGAACTCGAATTTTAGTTTGTTTAAATCACAGTCTTTTCCCATGTCCTCTGAATTTACGTGCGCTCTATTTTTAGAAGACTATACGACTACTTATCCCGCAGACCTAAGATTGAAACCTTCTTTTATTAGCCTTCCAAGATTTTTCCAAGACTTTTTTTTAGTTTACTTTTCTAATCCTTAGCTTGTATGACGCTTTAGCACATCCTTCTTTAGGCTCTTTATATATCTCAATTTACCATCCTATAGGAAATAATTCATACTTTTTGAAATCCGTATGCCTGTTTGATGAATATGACACAGTTTTCAGTTTTAGTCTTGCAATAGCTCTTAGTAGAGGGTTTTTGGCGACTTTTATGTACAAAAGTCCAATACTAGGAAAGCGTGAGTTTCTTTAAAACGTGATAATTCGACAGCAATATCCACACTGCATTCATAACACCATAATATTGTGGAAATAGAATGCTTCATTAAATTTTGCAGCGCATCTCAATCGAAAACCAGTGTAGTGAATGCTTAAAATTTCTAGCAAAGTAAATTCATCTATGTATCTATGTATCAATTTATGAAACAGTTTCTTGGGACCTTGGTTTATGATAAACTATCTTATAGACGGAATCATCGACATAATGCATTTTTATGAAAACCAGTAATAGGTAATAAAACAGCGAAAGTAACACATATTTCAGAGTAAAAATATCGTAAAAATCAAGTAAAATCAACAAGGGCAAAAAAACTCCAGGCGTAAGTACAAACGCATGGCTTCGAAGAACAGAACAGATAAAAATCAAGCTTTCGTCAAACTATACATTCAATTAGAGGATAACCGTTTGGAAATGTATAATTTTTAGAAATGTGCTGAGTTCGTTAATAGATAAGAAAGCGTAAGGGAATAACTATCTTTTTAACAGTTTAGATTCAACAGCGCAACTGAATAATACTGGCATAGCGCTAGTTAAAACCCCTAACGTACCAACTTTTTTTCTTTATGAGAAACACCAGAAAGAGATCATTTACAGGGTACATTAGGCTCTTTTCTTGACCGCTTGAATATGCAACGAATTGATTTGGACCAGTATATTTAAGTTGTTTCAAAAGAATTTCGTCATTAAAGATCGAAAAGAAAAAAAAATCAAGTGCTCTTTCCTTTCTGGCATAGAAATACGGACACCAGATCACAACAAAATTCTTCCAATACCACCAGTTCACTTCTACCATTCAAATGTCACTCAAAATGAATACTTCTCGACGCAAACAACTTAAATAAAGATATTAACAGTGCTCTAAAAACAAATTTA